>BGPR01010511.1:37670-52227 GCA_013235015.1 Araneus ventricosus
AAAATTAGATAAGAATCGGACAAAATATCAGACCGAAGAACTTGAAGCGTTGAACACAGAAGATGGTATGCTTTGGAGAAAAGCAAAGATAATGCGTAAGAAAACGAAACGAAGAATCTACCATGCACAATGATTTTCGAGTTTATAGAAATCATTAACAATATCTTTACATTTTTCTATTTTCCAAAAGTGTTTAAGACCGCGGTAGTTGTGCCAATTCTTAAACTCGGAAAAGACTCCACTGAGCCAGAAAGTTATAGTCGAATCTCGCTACTCAGTGCAAACAGTAGTCTAACTGAAAACTTGATTCTAGACAAATTAAACGAGCATCTTGTCGAAAACAAAATCTCTTGCCCGGAGCAATTTGGTTTTAAGAAATCCTGAATTACAACGCACCAACTTCTAAGAATAGTAGAGTATATTACGAGTGGCTTTAAAAAAGGTGAATGCACTGGAGCGGTCTTCCTAGACGTACAGAAAGCCTTTGATAGAGTCAAGATCCAAGGGATAATCCGTAAACTTATCAAATACAAAGCCGCAGACATTTTACTGCGTCTTCTAATATCATAGAAAAAGAGAGAAAGAAAGATTTATTTATTAATAAAAATCTTTTGCTCGAACTATTTGTCATTGTTTGATTTTATTTAACATTTCGTCGTTTCTGTTGAGTTTGTCTTTCTTTCTTGATATGAATTTTACATGATGTGGTTGGGATCAATTTTCTGCTGCGTGGAGTTTGTAATATAATATTATTTTAGTAGGAATATTAATAATTATTTTAGTAGGAATTTTAAAAAGAATTTAAATTTCATTAATCTATTTTTTCCTCTCCTGAGAAAGAAAGATTTGTTTATTATTTTAATAAAAATCTTTTGCTCGAACTATTTGTCATTGTTTGGTTTCATTTAACGTTTCGTCGTTTCTGTTGAGTTTGTCTTTCTTTTTTAATATGAATTTTACATTACGTGGTTGGGATCAATTTTCTGCTGCGTGGAGTTTGTAATATAATATTATTTTCGTAGGAATATTCATAATTATTTTAGTAGGAATTTTAAAAAGAATTTAAATTTCATAAATCTATTTTTTTCCTCTCCTGAGAAAGAAAGATTTGTTTATTATTTTAATAAAAATCTTTTGCTCGAACTATTTGTCATTGTTTGGTTTCATTTAACGTTTCGTCGTTTCTGTTGAGTTTGTCTTTCTTTTTTAATATGAATTTTACATTACGTGGTTGGGATCAATTTTCTGCTGCGTGGAGTTTGTAATATAATATTATTTTAGTAGGAATATTAATAATAATTTTAGTAGGAATTTTAAAAAGAATTTAAATTTCATTAATCAATTTTTTTCTCTCCTGAGAAAGAAAGATTTATTTATTATTTTAATAAAAATCTTTTGCTCGAACTATTTGTTATTGTTTGAATTTGTCTTTTCTGTTGAGTTTGTCTTTCTTTCTTGATATGAATTTTGCATTATGTGGTTGGGATCAATTTTCTGCTGCGTGGAGTTTGTAATATAATATTATTTTAGTAGAAATATTAATAATAATTTTAGTAGGAATTTTAAAAAGAATTTAAATTTCATTAATCTATTTTTTCCTCGCCTGAGAAAGAAAGATTTATTTATTAATAAAAATCTTTTGCTCGAACTATTTGTCATCATTTGGTTTTATTTAACATTTCGTCATTTCTGTTGAGTTTGTCTTTCTTTCTTGATATGAATTTTTTCCTAAAATATATTGTTTTTCTTTTTCTTTTATTTTTTAAAAATATTAGGAAACCGAATAAGTTTATTAAGCGTCTCAATTTCTTGTTTTGTGCAAAATTTTTTAGAATTTCTTTTGTGCGTATTGATGCTATTCTGTTTTTGATTTTTCAAAACCGGCAATTCTTCAACACAATGACGTTGCTAGGTTTCCAATTCTATTGCTGTAATTTTTTCATTTAATGAAATCAACATTTTAATTGTTTATTAAATTTTGAACTAATTTAATTTAATAACTAGCTTTAACGTAATGACTTAACGAAATTAATTTATTAACTAGATTATATTAATAACAATTGGGTTTATAGTAGCCATAATATTTAATTTTTAATATTAGCTTCATTAATATTATTTGATAATAAAGACGTTTTCTATTCAGTAGTTATAACCTATTATCTGAATTTCGCGTACATGCAAATTATCAAAAGAATTTAAGTACGCTTTGCATGCATAGGGTCAAGTATCCCTACCCTTAGGGTCAAGTATCTCTAACCTTAGGAATACTTGACCCTACTCGGTTACATGAAATATATTTCTTTTATGATTAAATGAGATATCTATTTAGAATAAGTATATATCTCATTCTTAAAAACGAATCCTTTTATGATTATAAAAATTCAAATAATCGAGAAACATAAGAAAAAATAAAAGTAGGGTCAAGTATCCCTAGTTTTCCCTACGTCAAAGAAAAATTAGTGGAATAGTGATATGAACATTCTATATGAAGTGGAAAATCTATTTTCTGCTACTAAATTGAAATCCTAGTTTTTACTAATTATTATGTGTGATTTCTAAATCTTAACTATTTTCATCTTGTAAGTCATAATGCTCAGTTAATTGTTAAGATTAGTTTCGTAACTTTTCCCGACTAAATTTGAATTAGAATGATAATAAATCATTCCTACTTGAAGGTAGTAAATAGTTATAACAGTTTATATGCGAAAGTGGCGAATCCAGGATTCGGGTCGGGGGGGGGGGGGGGGGGGGAGGGAAGGAAAATTTTGTATCGTAGTGACGACTGTCAAACCTCATGGCTTATGTAAGCCAAAACATTTTAATTTTACAGACTTTCCTCACCTGACCATAAGAATCATAAAGGACACTACAAAACTTTCCATAATTTAATAAAAATGACAATGAAATAACCAGCCAAAAAATGTTTTCGGCCGCGTCAACGCTACAAGTACAAGTGGAATGACTAGAAAAGTAGGAAAATTTTCGAGCCTGTCAAGCCAGAAAGCAATGTTGTCACGATTTTATTACTTTTTAAAAATGAAAATTAAGAAGAAACAGTTGTAGTGAGTTTAAATAAAATTAAGAATTTTGGTCTAGCTCGGGGAGGGGGGGGGTTGCATACCGATAACCCCCCGGATTCGCCACTGATATGCGATATACCATGAAATGGAAGATACCTTTGCCGAAAAACATCAAAAATCTGTGTTTTGGAGTAATTGGGAACAAACAATTACATCCATTGTGATGTCATCAGTTTTTAATCTTTTCAAATCAATTCGTTACTGTGATCAGAATGCGAAACACGTGTTGCAAATTACTCTCCCTCCCCCCAGTCTCTGAAGTAATTGGGAATTAAGAATGGAAACGAGGCATTGTTCAATGAATTCTGCCCTCACAAAAAATTCTTTCTATTTCATACTGTTCTTTTAAAGAGATCAAAATTACAGAGTCTGCAAAATTACCCATACAGACCTTACATTTTTTTACATTCCTTTTAGATAATCTAAATCCACTCACTCTTTTTCAACTTCTATTTGTTGCTAACAATGCTAAATGCAGTTTCCCCTACAAAATGGTCCCTTTCTATCAAACCCGCATAATAAAACCTTTTCACATTGCCTTCCGGACTCTTCCTTCCAGGACCATTAATATTTTGTAAAACCTTTTCACAATAATTGTATTTCGTATAAGTTTTTTACATTTATTTATTTTATTTCTTCTTCGTCTGGCGATTTTCTTTATTGGTCTCATTTCCAACATTTGTGTTTCCGATGTGTTTATGTACTGTCGTTAAAGAAGCATTCGAGATTGAGCAAAAGTGCATAGCACTGGTACTCATGCACACAAAGCAATCTTCCTCAATAAAGCACATTGAAAAGTTAATTGGAAATGGAGTTAACAGCTCTTGTCCTTGAAAAAGTGAAGCTAAAATATAAGGTATTTTTAGGTAAGTAACATTATGAGACCCGTTTGTTTCCTTTCGGGGATGTTTTAGACAGAGCATTTCCTATAGCCCGGTCCACACGTCCGATTTGTGTCGGGCAGTCACTGGAGAAGAAATGTTGGATTATCGTTAGCTGCATGAAATACTGGTAGCAGTTATACCTACAGAAGTACCTCCCGCCGATATGCGATGTCGAGCAAGTGATTAGCGACACCGTTGCTCGGCATTTTCACCAGAGGGCGGAGGAAAATCGGAACACAACCGGAGGTATGTGAGCACTACTCAACTTCTATCACGTCGCTAATCGCTTCTCCGACACAGTCATTAGCGGCAAAATGCTGTGCAAGTAATTAACGATGTGAAGTACATTGATAGCAGTTGGCATACATATATTTAATAACATAAATACTTGCTTCGGTGACGGAAAAGTAATTAGTTGCCGTTTTGTTCAACATTTTCCATAGGAAAGCGGAATTTCAGAAATATTCGTTATTTGTTACGAAAATGTCTGTTTTTTTCTTCCTCTTTGAAATTTCAAAAAATAGAAATAATTGGTGTTGCTTGTTAAGCGATGGCATATTATACATTTCAGCCATCAATGATATGTCACCAGGGCCGGACGAACACGTGCCCCACCACGAAGTAATAAAAAATCGAGGGGCGAAAATCGCCAAAACAAAATGAGAAAAAAATCGCAACAGAGTTTCTGAATTAGAAAATTTTCTGAAACATTTTAAAAAACAATAAAACAATCTAATTTTATGTACTAACGACCACAAAAATTTCAAGGCACTACTCCAGTAATCTATATATAATCTTTCCAATTTTCTTTTAGGAATTTGAGATTGGATAATCACTTTAATGCTATCCTTGTCGATGCTGGCGAAATGGCATCCGAAGTAGATGCTGGCGAAATGGCATCCGAAGTAGATGCTGGCGAAATGGCATCCGAAGTAGATGCAGATAAAAAAATTTGAATCAATATCTAAACATTGAGTTCATTGGCGAAAAAGTCAACTTGATTATGAAAATCAGGATGAGCCCATAATCGATTCACAGGAAAAATACAAAATTGAATTCTTTTACCACCTGGTTGGCACTGCAATCAATTCTTTAGAACAAAGATTTTCTCAGCTGCAACATCACAACAGTTACTTCTGTTTTTTATAACATATATAGGAACTAAAAGATGTTACTTTATATATATGTAGTTCTTCTGTAATTTTGACCAGTTGCAAAGATATAAACAGCCTGAAACTTTGTAATAAAATATCAGTGGTGTGTTCTCTATTGGAAAAAGATTTACCACCTTTGGAAGTTTTGAAATTGATAACAAAAATGAATTTTGCTCCAAACTTGGGCATTGCTTGCTCTATTCATTTTACTAACTCTTCCAATAAGTGTTGCCTCCAGGGAGCGTAGTTTTTCGAAACTAAAAGTAATTAAGAACTATTTGCAAACGACAACATCTGAAACAAGATTGTCATATCTCGCTGTATTAGGAATATAAACTGAATAACAGTTTAGATGTTTCTGAATATTCAGAGAATTCTCAGAACTAAAAGTTAGTAAAAAAAAAATCGTCTGAATTACATGCCTACTAATTTTTTTTAAAAATTAAGTATTTTACATGAAAAGTTATTATAAATATTTGTGTCAATTACCGAGTTACACTGTTGTTTTTGGACATTCGCTAAAATAATGTAAAAAGACCATATACTTTTTCTTAGAATGCTTACATTGTAGTTCCATAGAGGCGTAATTTTTTACTTTTGCACAGAGCGGTTCAAAAGCTAAATCGGACCCTGATGTCACCTATTTTGTGAGGCTGAAATTGAAAAATCTTTTTTTTTTTTTGCGGTACAAATTCCTTTAAGTCAATTTAACAGAAAGCTATTTAAAAGATTTCAATAAAAAATAAGAGAATGCTAGCCATTGAAACAATGACGATGAAAAAACAATGAATCCCCCCCCCTTTTACAGCAAAAACGATAAATGCCTTTTGGCGTTAATGTGCTTATAGATCATCTTAATGTTTTTATAGCAGTTTAATAATAATAATAATAAAAAAATCTCTATTTGTTGGTCACGTACGATCAACTCATGTTTGCGTCAACGAGCTAAAATTATGACACTCTAATCGCAAAAATCTTCGAAGTAAACCCATGTTGCAACAAGCATTCTTCCTCCTGTAACCTTCACTGTTGGAGTGAAAGTTATCCAATGAATTTTTATTTGCGGAATATAATTATACTGATTGAAAAAAAATGCAATAAATACGTTGCGGTATCAAGCACGAACAGAAACAAAACAATGAGAAGTCATGATCAAGGAACGGAAGCCGATTGGCGCAATATTAAATTGGCGACGTCCGGTCATTGAAGAAAACCGCCAAATGAGAAATATTCCCGCCACCTTGAAATTCGAAGATGCAATGAGGCACGCGAATGCCATGTTTTTGTCGAATATTTCTTAATTCTACTTGCGGATGTGTTGTAACTGTGAGTACAGACTGTCGGTGAAATGGTAGAGAATTTCACCTTCATTTGCATTTGTAAATGGGTACAAGAAGAAATGATTTTTTTGGGGAAATTAAATAGAGATTTCAGGACTTCTGATATACAGTGGAACTTCTCTACAGCGGCCGCTCTCCACTCCAAGGAAAACTGGCCGAGGTAAAAGGGTACCATGCTTGCAAGTGCAAAATACGTATTTAAACAAGCCCTATTCGCCATTTCTAACAAAGTGAATATTAAGGAACACCTGAAGTAATAAAAAGGTGACCTATCTTTTTGCAATAAAAGAGAGGACACAAATAAATTGAAGAAAAAAATATTCTAAATAAAAGAAATATTTTATTCCTTGCAACAAAAATACAGAGACATAAGAATAATATGATAAATGCATAATAGAAATATGCAGGAGAACACTTTTCGACGAAGCAAAAAACTTATTAACCCTCTATTTACCAAATTAACTTACCAGCAATTTTTCAATTTTATTTTGGAATCATTAGATAAGTTTTGGTGCAGAATAACCCCAGGAAAGTGGGTAAAACTTTTTAATTAATTAAAATAGCTTAATTAATTTAATTGATGATTTAAAAAATTTAAATCCTGTTTTCAACTGTCATCTACTGCTTGCTGTCGAAACTATATTGTTTGTGTTCATGTGAATACTGTCAGAAAATGCGGTCAAATTACGAAGATATAAGCATTATTAAATTATTACTTCTAAGTACCGTCAGTAAATAAAAGGTTAAAAGAAGTAATGCTCTCTCTAAAGGAGGATGGTTGGTCACCATAGAAAAAATGCATGAAAAATCAGAATTATTGCAGAAGACGACAGTTTTCACAGGGATTGTGGACAAACCAATGTTATACATTTTATACCAAATCGGAAAATAGTTTACAAATGTGTTGCTAGAAAATTTTCGCTCATTTAAAAAATGATTTAAAGAATTTTTGAAATTCACATTAAACTTGTTCTGTATTCGAGTGTCTGCAATCATTTGATAGGCTTTATACAACACATTATAATCGCAAACAGCAATTTTCACGATTTCGTTTTGGGAGTTTGAAGCCTCTGTGTGTTGATTTCTATGCTCGTTGTCTACTGTGTTTTATCGGACCCGAGAGAGACAAACATCGGTTTCTTTTTCTTTGTACGGTATACGTTACGTATATCCGACATTAATAATAATACAATCTTAGAACTTTTAGCTTCGCGTATTACAACTTTCATGTTTTGATAATTCATCCCGATGAAATGAAGGGTCTAATGGCAAAACGATAAGGTTCAAATTTTTTAAATTTTGCGAAAAACGAAAACTAAGGTTTCTTGTTTTTTGCCACGTAACTAATATTATTGAAGATAATTTTCTCTTCGTTTTAGTTAAGTATTGAGGAAATGCAGCAAACCATGATGTCAAATTTAGTTAAAAGCTGTAACATATTTATAGATCTCTAATAATAAGAAGAATGTGCGTGCGTTTGAACTCGCCAGGGCAAACCGCTATACCTAGAGCTATGAAATTTTGCACAAACGTACTATAGTGGTGGTAGGAGAATGTGTAATTTGGGGCCATTTTTTTTAAATCTTTAATTACAGATTAAGCGAATTTTGGCGTTTTACCTTGATAACCTCGGAAAATATTATACCACAAAAATTATCTTTTCTATGATACCAATTTGGTTGCCATGTAGTTTTTCCTCTAATTTTAACACCATCTTCCCCAACTCAATATTTGAAATGTATAATCCTGAGGAATATTATCGTCCTAACCGTTTCCAAATACATTATCATAAAACTACGTCTATAATTTAATAGATGGCTCCAAAATCTCAAAAACAGGAAAAAATGAAATATCATCATCTTTTCCCTGGATCCTTCAAGTCTAATTTTCGTTTACCAGCCCAGATATAAATTCCAAGCTTTTAATAAAGAATTTTATAGAACTGCAAATAAAATGGTTTTATGTTCATAGCCCAAAAATTTTATATAGAAAAAATTTGTATTAAAATAGTGGTAAAACTTTAATAAACACGTCTATACATATTTAAAAATTATCTTTGGAAAATGAATACAGATGTGAATGATTCTAAGGTTGTTAAAATCTGTTCAAGAAATACTTACTAAATTATTTCCTAAGAAAATTGTTAGACTTTCAAATCAGCCTCATACCGGCGCTAACTCTAGAATAATTGTGCTCTATTCAGTTCAAGGAATGTTCATGTGAGCAAAGTAGTTTCCTTTATTACAAAACATCATTGTGTAACATGATAGTTGACAGTTTAAGAAAAGAAAGTGCACGAATATGACAAAAATAAGGTGAACAAATTTTTTACAGTAAAAAGAAGGACGCATATAAATTGAAAAAAATACTGTAAATAAAAGAAACACTTTATTCATTGCAACAGTAGCGCATAATGCACTATAATATGATAAATGCACAATAAAAACATTTGTAACATTTAAGACTGTAATTATGCTTACATACCTATTAATAATTATTTAAGCGAGTACTTTTCCACTGAATGAATATTTTTCTCAATTCATCATCTTCTAACAGCATATTATAAATATATGAACAAGAAATATCCTTCATACTGAATTTTACGGCCAGTTCTGCAGGTTCAATCAATATTCAGTCTTGATTTTTCACAGGTCCAAAAATCATCAGCAATAGAAAAAAAAAACCTTTCAGCTGCTTCATTAATTTCAGGGCAGCACAATATAAATTGAAAATGAAAAACAAATTCATTTGGAAAATGTTCATTTTTGAATAGGCTGAATTTTCCCATCCATCTTCTATCAATTCCATAAATTTTCAGAATTTAAATATACATTCAGTCTTCTAATTTCAAAAAGGAGGACATGTAGGACTTTTCGAGGTAGGACAGAACTTACAGAAGAAGGACTGTCCTCTTTAATCCTTTCATGCTCATTGGTTTCGCAGTGAAAGCACACATTGAACATTTTTTTACTGCGCATTGGCGAAACGTAGGGTAATTTTTCTTTCACATCTTAGTAACCATATATATAGGCCAACTTATACAAAAATTCCAGTTCAATACATACCGTTAGTATTCACAAAGATATCGGCATTGAAAGAGCTAAATTGCTTGTGATCTGTAATCTGTATCTGCTTGTAAGAGAAACAAAATGTTGAGGGTTCTTGTACAAATTGATCTTTTTAAAGTTGTATCTTCGAAAGCAATATTTAATTTTATGAAGGTTGAATATCCTGAGTACTCACGTACACTTATAAATTAAATGCATAATTGAAATTGCATTTCGATGATAACTAATTCGGAGGGAAAATAGCCAGTTACCGTTCATTGGCTTCACTGTGAAACCACAAGTTTCATGAAAATGAAAAATGCTAATTTTTTTCCTTTACATATTTATGATCAGCTACATGTCTAACACTCATTTTTGAAATAAATTGAGTAAGTTTCAAAACGAAACATGTAGTGAACTTGAAAGGGTTAAAGGAGGACGATTTGTCACCATAGTACAGTGTTTCTTTTCTCAACCTTTCAGTATTTGAGACCCAATTTTCAATCGTAATTTTCGTCGCCCCGCTCTCATACAATAACAATGTATTATTGATATTTTGAAGGTAAAGCTACAGCACGACCTTAATTACAAACCTTTCAAACTACCAAGAATAAGTAACTTTATTGCTGTTTGTCAACACCGATCCGCTGCACTGAAAAAAGCAAACATTTTAAAATAAATCCCTTAACTTTTCATGGCTAGTTGTTGATGAATGGGCAGTAATAATATAATCTATTTTTCTTAAAGTCTGTTCAGTTGAAAGTTTCATTTGCTGATGGTCACAACACACCTCAGCAAACGAATCAGCGCCTAAAAGGCAAAATGATCCCTAGAATGCTCAATTCTAGTAAAGGCCGAAGTTCGCTTTTCTCTTCACAATAAAAAAGGAATGGTTAATTTCAATCATTTCCGCTGTTGGTTTTGAGTGTAGCTATTTTTACTTTCTCGTATACGAAGTATACAAAGAGAAAGTAGTGTCATCGTCAAAAAATTTGAACTCGAGATTTTGACGAATCTCCACCTTTTAGACCTCCCTGAGTCCGAAAAACACAATTTTGGAATTATGTGTGCCTGTGAACACGATAACTCGAAAACTATCAGAGCTACGGGGATGAAATTTGGTATGTGATCTTTACACATAATTTGCAGGTTTCTCTCCAATTTTGGCAAAATCCGTCTATCGGAAGTCTGCCTGTTTGTATGTAAACGGTCATGTGAACACTATAACTCAAAAAGTTGAATAGGTAGACTGATAAAATTTGATACACGGTTTTATCGTCATGAATGTAAGTCCGTATAAAATTTTGGGTCAAATCCATCAAAGGGTTGACTGTCTGTCGGTCTGTATAATTTACTTTGGAAAAGAATTTGTTATCTCCACGCGCATGCGTACTGGAAGCAATCTTCTGTGCACGCGAAAGCTATGGAGCGAATTACGTCAGTTTGTCCTTGAGTCCCGCAAGAGCGGAAAATCGGCACGCATCTCTTTGAATTTGATTCTCTACCTAGATATTTTTCAATCACTATAATGAAAAACCTTCTGATAGTTATTGGATTCTGGGTAACAGTAGGTTCGAATTTTTTTAGCCACGCGGGGGAAGGGGAAACGGCACCTTTTGGGGAAGTATACGAGAAAGTTTAGGGGAGAACACTCCCGCTGGTTTGTTCTTTCTTTCCTCTCTTTCCCCTTACTAAAAGGTAGAAGACGACCAACCTGGTCGCCCAGAGGGGTTTGTGTGCCCATTACTAGAGTTTAAATTGTCATTATATTTATGGACCAAAAATTCAGTGCTGAACAAAAGTGGCCTTTAATAAAGGGGACAACTAATCAGGGGTGGCCGATTATAGAGAGATTTTACTGCACAAAATATGTATTTAAACAAGCCCTAATTTGTTATTACTGACAAAGTGAATTTAAAAAATCATTTATAGAAAAATGTACTTTATTCGATTTCTTTCTCTGAAAAAATAAACCACAAGAAAGGCGCAGTTCGGGTCCGCGCCATAGGAATTTCGTGAAAACGTCGGTATAAAATCATAGAACGAGTGTTTCTTATTAATATGTAATATAATTATCAATCTCTTTAATACAAAACTTACACAGAGTAGTACAATGGCTACCACAGACCCTTGCTACATGCGACAAACTTGTGATTTATCTGTTCTGTAACCATTATACTACTCTGTGTCAATATTGTATTAAAGAGATTGATAATTAAATTACATTTTATATAAAAATCATTGATAAAAAATAATGCAACCGTGACTTTTCTGGAAAGATATATTGTATTCCGATAAACAATGAATATTTCAATAAAATTCGACAATCTCTCTGTCGAATATTTTAGCTTCAGTACCCTTCGAACCTTAGCTACTCGGTTTACCACACTTTCCCCTATACAAAATAATAATAATAATAAATAAAGATATTTTAATTGGATGTAATTTTTATTCACTTTTTATAAAAGCACAAATCTATATAAATGAAGCTGAAATGTTCAATTTTATTGTACGGTATAGAATTCCAAATTACTGAATAGATTTTCTTCAAATTTTTCTCACAAATACTATGAGGCATGAAAAAGCTTTCGTTGAAGGTTTCGTAACAATTAGCTGAATAGTAAATTTTTTATTAATTAAAACTCTGTCTACTTTGCGCATGTGCAATATTGTGACGAGAAAAGAACATGACAGCGGCCAACATTTATTTAGTAAATGGAATATAAAATCTTCTTTACCTTACTTATATTGAAAAATATCTCATTAATCTCTGAAAATTGTTTTGAGGTTTCCTGTAACTTGACAACTTGCTTTTAATGGTCGATGGAGATTAAATTCACTATTCAAAATAACTGTTTTCATATCCCACGCTGTGAACACATATTTCAGCTGTCATTTACAATGTTTAATTAAATTCTGTACCATTCTTTAAAAATTATTAATATCTTATGAAAAAAATAAGCCTCCGGAAAGTTTTAAAAATCGTTTGGGACAGGTAGGACAACGTAATTGATTGAGAAACTTCGAGGATTTAAAAACCTTTGAAGCAGAAGATATTCTCATTTTAATTAAAAATAAAGATGCAGACGATAGAAAGATTTAGGTTGGAATTATATACAATAAAACTGAAATGCCACACTATTGAATTAAATTTCATAACATTCTTGAAAAATTATTAATAATTTATGAAGAAAATTACTAATCGGTGGTTTTTAAAAATTGTTTGGTTCACTTTATATTTTCATTTTAATTTAAAATAAACGTTTTAAATGATAAAAGGATTTTCTTATTATATTTTATATAAAAATATTTTCTACATTATAACTATTAAACGTGCAAGTATTTTTACCCCCAGCAACATTGGTATATATCCGCTATTTTGGGGGTTACTTTCCAGTATATTAGTCCAGAGCATGTCTAATTCTATCACTCGTTCGCATAGAGAATTCCTATAATTATGTTGGCTTATGGACTGAAGAAGTAATTTGAAGCGAAAATCATTTTCCTGGCTACTTCCTCTCCTCTTTTTTTTTTTTTTCTTTTCACATCTCCCTTTTATCTAACAGCAACAACTACAACAACAACAAAAAAAAAAAATAGCCTCCATACAAATCGGCAATTTAAGTAGACGCATGCGTAATTTCGCAATAGTTCTTTTCCCTACTCGTTCGGAGAGTGGAGCTGTGCACAAACATCGTAACCTTCAAGAACATAAACAAAGAATGCGCGCTAGCTTTGGCGACATATCGCCATCCGTTTGTTGAACAACAATAAAAATGCAATTTGTTTTCGATTAAAAATTATGAAATCTTTCAAGGCAATTTTTAAACACCTTATTTTTGTCAGTTGTTGCATCAAAATGATCATCATTTTACCTATGCAGCTTGATAAGTTTGTTTGGTCATCCTTCTAATCTTAAATATATTTTACTGTTCACCCATGTCTTTTTTAAAAACCATATTGTGGATAATTTCAAAATCATAAGGTAAGATTTAAAATAATTTTCTGATTTATTTAATTCTAAGAACTGAAATTGAAATTGAGTTATAAATCTTGAAAATAATTGAAAACACTTCCGAGAACTAGCTAGGAAACAGAATGAGTAACGAATCAATCACTTGTGAAATATATTTATTAATTTTTTTTTGTTTCACTGTAAAATAATTAGTTTTATTTCTGCAATATTCAGTATATAAAATAAAATATTTCTGTTAAATAAGTCAATCTCGAGAATTAGAAGAATTTCCTTAGAGCTCCTTGAAACGGAAAGAATTTTTTTTTTTTTAATTATGCCTAAGACTGTATGAACATTTCTCAAAAACGCAGCGACTAGTGAGATGAAATTCAGCAAGCGGTCTTTACACAAAATTTATAGATTTGTGCCAAAATTTGTATGAACTGAAAATGTAGTACATTTCTTATAGACACACTTGATTTATTTCTTACATATACTCTAAGAAAGTAAAGAAAAGGATGCCATATTTATAAAGATTATTCTTGTGTGTTTTACATATGCATTAATACATATAAATTACGGAACCATTTTTGTTTTAGTACCCGATTGTAAATTATGTATAGTATCTGTAATAAGGGTGTGAGTAGAGAGGAAGGTCAGATTCTGTTTATCTTCTGAATTTTTTTCCATCTTTTTCTTTTCTTTTTTTCCCTTATTCGAAGCAAAGATTTCAATTTTGTCCTGCAGGCTTTTTTTCACATGTCGAATTATATGGATGCAATCTTTCAATCCAAAACGACCCACTATTTTATGAATTCCGTATTTACTATTTAAATCTACGGAAATATGTGAACTTTTGTATGCAGAATCGAACCAAATGCAATCCGACGCACATTAGAGTTTTAATAAAAATATAATCAGTTTTGGAAAAATGCAACATTAGAGTTTTTCCCTAGGGCTGTGTGAAAGCAGTCATATCTCAAAAAGTGTGTTTTAGAATTAGTTTCCGATCTCCTAACTGTATTTGATTTTTAGTATCATTTCCTTTTTTTGTTGTTGTGGGTTTTGAAACCGCATTTGAAAGAACGCAAAAAATA
>BGPR01010512.1:0-15775 GCA_013235015.1 Araneus ventricosus
CATTGACTGATGGCAACCACTATTTTCAGACCCAGTCCGCCACTGCCTATACCATTATATTGTATGGCTCAAGTAAGAAGTTAATAGCACTTTTAGCCCTAATTTGATAGTAGAGTGTTCTTGTAATTATGTAATGAACGTTTTTATTTTAAAGTTACAATAAATTTTATTTAAAAACTTCAGTTAAAAAACTATGCTGATTCAATCGTTAAATTGCAGGTTGCTTCGAAAGAATATACGAAATTAACCATTTATATGCAGAAAGCACAATCACGTTCCTCCTGTTCTGTGCTTAGAAGAGCATGCCATTTCGTTCAATAGATGTGAACCGAGTGCACACAGAGATTTTGTCGACGTGCATCTTTTCTGTTAATGCTTGTTTGAGATGGTAAGGATTGAAACTTTTGCTATCCCAACCCTCATATTGTTTGTCAAACAAGAATTATTATCCCCTAACATAATGCAACACTCAGTGCTGATAAGTAGAAAAATTATAACTGCACTTCTTGGCATTTTTTGATAGGATTATTTTCAGAAGCTCATGGTATTCAAACAATTAAAAGATGAAAAGTAATTTGATTTTACTATTCAAGCAATTTATGTCCCTTTAGCCTAGGCCTTCTTAAAATTTAGAAGGTGGATGAAGAATGAACATTGTAGTTGTTAAGTTGCAAAGTTAGATCATTTAAGAATCTGCTGTTGTCATTACAATAATGTTCAACAATTTATAGTTTGAGAATAGGCTCAAATTCCCCTAATAAAGAGAAAGGCAGAAAAATATTTTCAATGCAATTTCAGATATCTAGGCCTAAAATTACAGATCGTTAACATGGCATGATTTAAGGTTAACAGTTGTGGAAATGTTTCCATTTAACAAAACTTCAATTCCAACCTAGCATGTTGAGACACAAGCAAACATGAAATTGCAAGAATATTCAAAATTTTACGTAGTGGAAATTTATTGTTCTGTTCCAATTTCAGGGTGGCTACAGAAACTGTGAAAAAAATTTCCCTGATTAAACTTGCAACATTTCCTGGATTTGCGGCTACTAAATATATTAGTTTCCTGGCTTTCTCCCTACTCAGAATCACTGTATGTGTACAATATGCATTATTAAAAACACTTTTACCAGTTATTTAATATGAAAAAAAATATGACATTTAATTTTTAAAAAACGGAATGAGCATCCTAAAAAAATCTATTAAAACAGTATATTACATTTCTTATATGTAAAAAGTACTGTAAACTTTAACAAAATACTTTGCTTCTAAAACTGCATAAGAATTCTAAGAAACATTAAAACTACTCTTTGCAACACAAGTTAAATTATATTAACAGTACAGGCTATTATGATCTTTGCTCAAAACTTTAAAACAGTTCAATGGCTAATTTGTGCTCTTTGCACGAGTACCAGAATAACATGTTGTAGCATACATATATAAATAGTATAATTATACGTACCTAATAATATATATTTTAGCAAAGATTTAAACAAGAGAAACTGCCAAAATATTACTTCCAAATCTTTATTCTTAAACAAATCATAAGAAATTAATTGCTCTAATAAAAAACTTATGCTTTTATAAATGAAGACAAGTTATTTTAAATTCCATTTATTATTACAAATAATACTAGACATAAGATACTAATTTATAGGTAATAACTCAAGTAACTATTAATTTTCATTGATTTTTAGATATTTTTACGAATTTCCCAGGTCGATAAAATTCCATGCCTTTTCCCCGATTTCCAGGTTCTGTTGCCACCCTGGTTTTAAGATTTGCAAGAATTCTAGCTTGACTAAAAAAGATAAAGAAAATGACCAATACATAGTGGACCAAAAACGCTTGTTTTACAGATATGGATGAATGTTTACTTAAAAATATATTCTCAAACTTTTTTTTTTAAAAAACATAATGCTGTTCTAATTGGATTGGGTTCAATTAATGCACATCTATTTTTAAAGAGATATTTGGATTCCAACTGGACTACTTAAATTTACATGGTATATTTTAGGGAATCAATCTATAAAGTAATTGGAAGACTAAGTATAATTAAATTAAATTCAATTTACATGGTATATTTTAGGGAATCAATCTATAAAGTAATTGGAAGACTAAGTATAATTGAATTAACCAATATATTAATTAAACCCCAAAAAATGATCTTTAGAAAACTAATTAATGTCAAAAAACAATGTATCTTTAGAAAACTACTAAACAAAAAAAAAAAAAAATGAAACTCGTAATAATATCCATAAGCGTCTGTCTATACTGATCAGATTTCTAATTTGAATGTATAATACGAGATGTTGTATATGTCAGTGTATTTCTGAAAAAATAAAGAAAATGCTGCACAAATGATTAGTTTCAATGAAAGACTTTTCCTTTAATTATCCATACATTCATGTCTAATGAATTCCACTGCACAGTGGTACATCAACTGAAAAGCTCTCGTCTTCCTCTTAGTTTTCCGCAGTGAACTACTGCGAAAAATAAAAAACAAATGACAATTACAGATGGCAAATGACAGAGATGTGAAACGGTGTAAAGGGGGAGGGGTGTAAACTTCAAAAAACAAAAAAGCCAGGACCACCCAGGTGTCCACACGATGCGAAAAGGGGGAAAACAAAAAGAAAACATCAACTTTTCTTCATTACTTTTTTTTTTTCGCTTGGAAAGACATGCGTTATACTTTCAAAAATGTTCCACTGAGCAATTACACAAAAATGTGCTACTAATATACACACAAACAGTTACGAGACACCCAGTGAAATAATTCAATGGGAGGAAATTATTTTTTTTCTTTCTTTATTTGAAGAAAGGTGGTTTTAAACTTAAAAATAAAACAAATGTATATAAAAAAAGAAAATCACTGGAATATTGTGCATTTTTTTTTTGCAATAAAAAAAAAATAAATTTGAGACTAGGTTTATATGTGCTGAATGGTCACAGGGTTACTTTCTCTACAAGATGTAACTGCGTCCTCCAAAAAATTAATGGCTAGCTTTTTAGTGAAACATGGGCAAAATTATTTCACTGGGTAGATTTTTCAAGGTCAGTAGTTTAAACCAAGAACTGGTGCAGTTACTTCTTTTTCATTTTGAAAAAGTTTCTATGGTATAATGGGGGAAACAAAATTAGGCGAGTGCATTAAAAAATTGGCATTGTTTACACCACGCACAAAAGAGAAAGAAAAACCAAATATGCAATGGGTGGTCTTGCACAATCGCTAACAGAAATTATAACAGCTTCCTTTTAAATTGAAGGAAGGGAGAAAAAAAATCACAGCAACTTCTTTTTTAAAAAATGCAAAAAGCTGCAATGTCAAAAAAAGAATTATCTACTTCGTATGGCGCGCACGGAAAAAAAAGGTTCACAAAAAAAATGACAATTTAAAACATTCATAAAACATTTAAGAAGAATCAGCAATATTGATTTTTTCCTGTTCTCGAAAATTTAAAAAATAAGTTCTCGTTTTCATGGTTCCAATGTGGAGGGGAGCACAGGAATGAAGTACAACAGCCACAGAGAAAAAAAATCTTCAATTAATCTTCAAAGAGGGGTCGAAGAAAAAAACCACTCAGCTTTTCTTCTGCACCAGTCCCTTCGTGTTCAGATTTCGGATTCGGATGCGAGTCGTGCGACTTTAGGAGTATACACGGAAGCATTGGGATCCAGGTTCGATTTGGCCACCACTTTCTCCTCCCCCATGTACTTGGGGGAGTAGAGGAGGGAGGAGACGATTCCAGAGGCAAGGCTGATGGCTGGCTGATTAGGGGAGTAGCAGTTAGGGCTAGAGGTGACGGGCATGACGGCCATCACCTCCGCAATCTTGGATTTCAGTTCATCGATCTCTTTGTCTTTCTGAGCCAAGAGTGCTGGAAAAGAAGAAAGAAAAACATATGAATAACAGAAAAGCTTGAGGGCAAAAATTGTTAAAGAATTTTAAAAAAAGTATGAAAATTAACCATTTAATTGTTTTCTTTACTATCCAATCAGATGACATATTCCGTTTTAAGGATGTGTTGTTTTTTTTATAATTCGAATGGAGTATGGAAAATAGGCGACGGTGGTGTACCTTGGACATAAGTGTACCTTGAACCTATGCCGATTTTAGCAACATCTGTATAGATGTATAGAAAATGCTATATGTATTTTGTACACTTGCCACCAGAGGTCCCAGTGTACCTGAACTTATTTGTCAAGGTGCTCATTTGAATGAATGAATCCTGAAAAAGGAAATTGACCCATCAAAAGTAATTTTTTCCCTGTTGAATTTTGTGTTAATAGTTCCTAAACATACATAAATTACTTTATAGTAAAATGCCTAACTTATAAAGCACAGTTTTAGCTATAATAACATGTGTTAGAAATTATGTTAAGCCTAACCTCAATTTAACACTCAGCCATTTTCCATGAAATGGCCAAGTGGTGTACCTCGGACCATGCCCAAGTGGTGTACCTTGGTGCATGACCACTACATGGTCTACCACTTATGTTGTGGAAAAATGTGATGTAATGTGGAAGTTACCACATCCCGTGTTGACTGGAGGATCTGAAAGGCAGCTTCGGAAATTAACATTTGGAAATGACTTGTCTAATTACAATGTTGGTTAAGCCTACTCATAGGAATGAAACTGTTGCTGTAATAATTTTATATTTGGTCTAATCTAAGACCTCATTAAGTAAAAGTGCTCATTAACATTTTTCTGTAGCTAAAATACCAATAAATGTTTATGTTCAAACTATTCGGTTAGATTTTTTAAATCTAGAAATAGCTGGTCCAAGGTACACTACCCATGGTGTACCTTGGTCCTATTTGCACTTTTTTTAAAATTGTAAATAATGCACTGAAATACTTTTTTAAAAAAATCTACAAAAAATATGTTGTGTATAAAGGCCTAAAATATGAAAGAAAAATTGTTTTGTTACTTTTCTTTTAGTAATTATCCAATTAAAAATTAAAAATAGGACCTAGGTACACCACCTTCCCCTACTTGCTTATGGATTCGATGTCAACTTTTTATAAAAATATAATATCCAAGAATGACCAAATTTTAGATTATAAATTTAAAATATGATGCCCAAGGAAATTTTAAGTTGTTAAAGTGTGTTTTGCATGGTTACAACCTATCCAAGAATTTCTTTAGAAACTGCAGAAGACAAAAAAAGTCTTCAAAATTACCATCAAGTAAGGTAAGGTTATCATCGTCTTTTGGGGTATTTGGCGAAGTAAAAATTACACATAATCTACTGTTAGACATTGTTCTATGCAGGTACCTGCTGCTTCCTGAAATAAGGGTTGGAAGGGAGACCAAGGTAATAAAACAAATAGAGCTAAACTTAGATGTCTTTCCTTATATTTCGTCATAATAGTGGTAAAACTTTTGCCAAGGCACATTTTACAATATATATAAATAAATGAAAACACAAAAATCTATTTTTAATGGAAGAAAAACAAACTATTAAAACAAAGCACTAATGCCCAGGATGCATCTGGTTCGAATCATACAAGTCTCAATTGTGAGGTTTTTAATGTGTTTAATGGTTTTTACTTTTTGTTTCTGTGTTTCATGATGTATTACTAATTGCTTGCATTTTTGTATATAATTATTTAATGAAAAAAATATAGAGTAAATTTACTAAATTATAAATGAGTAATTTTTCAAAATTTTGAATTAACCTTGAATATTGCAATTGTTCATAAAAAAAATTTAAAAATGCTATAATTAAATCTAGGATTCAATTTAAGATGAACTGAAAATTTTATTCAAAATAAGCAATAGAACAATTTTACATGAAACATAATTTCGCATACAAATTGCAATAATCGCCTATTTTTCTTCCTCGGTTGACAAAAAAAACCACCAATAATATGTTAAAACTTTAATCAACATCCAAATTCAGGCTTACTTTGTGCAATTTCCAGCTGACGTTTTGCTTCTCCTAAGGCAGAGAAGAGGTCGAGTTTTAATCGTGTCTCAGCACTCAGACTGTTCTCCAGGCGAGCATTTTTCTCCTCCATCGCATTCAATGCAGAAACCAAAGCTTGTGTGCTACTAATGTTTTCCTGGTACGAGGACAAAGACTGAAAATAAATAACTTGCATGTACTCGGGATAGAGTGTTTCTTTCAGCAGATGCTTACAGGATAACACTCTTCAAAAAGTGTCCAAAAATATTCTAACCATTATTAACCAAACAGAAAACCAGAACTCAGGATTATTTAAAATGAGTACACATGAATTTGAATTTTGAAAATTGATAGTTCATCATTTAGATATCCATGCTGTAAAAAAAAAAAATTAATTGTTAATTTTGATGGACAGGGTGTCCATAAATTATTCACTGGATTCAACACACCCCCACACAAAAAAATAGTTTTAAAAAATATTGAAATTATATAAATAGGTACCTTAGCTCAAAAAGTTACTTTCATGCATCGCAATAGCAGAAATTTCTTTTTTTCTTCTTTAGGTACAAAACTGCATAGCCTAGCGAATAGGGAATATTGAAATATTGTCCATGTAACTAAAGGCATTCGTATTGAAGGGTACTGAACATTTTATGTTGTATATTATTTCATAAAAAAACCCCATTGAAATTACAAAAGAAAAACAACGATTAGTTATTTATTTAGTCTGTAAGAATTCTTTACCAATATTCCAGTTTCACAGCATCTATAAAATTTAACTTGGTAAAGTGTTGTAACAGTGGCAAATGGGGGGGGAGGAGCTGAGGTAAAAAAATTTTGTATCGTCGTGACCTCATGGCTAATGCATGTTAAAACACTTTAACTTTATTCACCTGACAATAAGAATCATTAAGAACCTACAATATTTTCGATAATTTAATAAAAACAATGAAATAACTAGCCAAGTATGAGTGGAATGACTATAAAAGTGGGAAAATTTTAAAGCCTGTGAAGCAGGGGTGGCGCCAGAGGGGGGACCGGAAGGAGGGGGGCAGGGCCCCCTGTCAGGGATGCTATGCCAGGGAAAAATTTTGTATCCCATCGGGGCAAATTTTTATACGGGGTATTCAACTTTAGTTGATAAATAATAATCTGGCGAAAATTTGAGACCAATTTCATTACATTCGTTCCCCTTGTCGGGAAAACTCTAGCGCCATTCCTGCTGACATAATTCCAAAATTGTGTTTTTCGGACTAAGGGAGGTCTAAAACGTGGAGATCCATCAAAATCTCGAGTTCCAATTATTTGACGATTACAATACTTTCTCTTTGTATACTGCGTATACGAGAAAGTAAAAAGGAACGCAAGAGTTGAAAACAATCTTTCCGATTACAATAAAATGCAAGGTTCGAATGAAAGCGTGGGCGCCTTTACCTTCTAGGAATATTCCATTTGTTTAAGGAAATATACACAAAATATAAAAAGGTGCTATATAAGGCGCCCACGCTTTTATTCGAACCATGCATCTTATTGTGATCGGAAAAATTATTTCCAACTTTTGCGTTCTTTTTTTCGCATTGCCAATGAAGGATTATATTTTAGTAAAAGTAAAATTATATACACTCATTATTTTGAATAAAAGCTTATACCGCAATTTTTTTTTTTATTTATTTTCTACTTTTTAGTGATGGCTGACACAAATACACACAACATGTTAGGCATAATAAACCAAATTAAATTATTGAATTCTCCAATATAAAACACATATTAAAATTATTATATACATTATGAACAATTACATTTTTAAAATGATTTAATGACATTAAGTTTCTGAAATATAAATCCGTAATATATTACGTGATAACTTACAATTATTATCAACAATGCAATACAAAAAAAAAAAAAAAAAAGAGAAACGATCTACACAACTTTCTCTTTTTGCTTTGAGTGCAAAACGTTCGGTGCACACGAAATAAAAAAAAAAATCTAGTTGTTGACGAATTATAATAGGAAGTAAACCCAAGACGCGTAGAAAACACGAGCTGTTACGTCATTCATCAGTACACCACGGAAGTATAAAGAATTCTCTGTTAGCTTCGTGGTGTTATTACAACCCTGACAAACATGAGGTTACCACCTTCCAAACTGTATCGCCCAAATATAGGGTAAAAATTTAATATCATTTCGTTAGGTTTGAAATAGGTATAGATTGCAAATTTTTTTGCATAATATTGTATCGTCTCCGAAAACCCACCACTGTGCTACATTTCAAAGCTGTACCTCGACTGAAAGTGGGCACGAAATTGATCTCCAGATTTGAGGACACGAACTCAAGTTCAATAAAAGCTTATAAAAATCTGCTATGGTCATGCATGGATACAAAATTCTTTGAGCTAAGGTCAAGATACTTTTAAAAACTATATCTTTATGGAATTTTAAACCTGGTGAACACCCTTTATGAACATCCTGCAGGACAATTTGCGGAAAAATCAAAACAAAAGCAATAAAAATTTAACTGAAGGAAATTCACTTAATCCTCTCCAACCCAAATTATTATTTGTTAGTAAAAAACAATTTAGAGCTCAAGTGATGACATCTGTTGATTATTAAAAGCAGATTATTCTTCAATACTGTGACAGGGCAGGAAAGGGGCTAAGAATTTTAATTTTTTCATTTATATTGTTTTTTGATTTATTTAAAGTTCCAGGCATTATATCTGTGCATTATTTAGCTACAGGAAAACGAAATAACATTTATCATAATAAAATTTAAAAAAAATGAAAGTTAATTAAAATGAACAAAATGATAAAAAGATATTTAAATTCCTTTCAGAAATTAACAAATCAAAGTAAACATTTAAAACGAATAATTAAAACTTTATAAACAATCCCCCACCCCACTCCAATAATGTTTTGCTTCTGACAGAAGATCATACTGCAAACAGGTATTTGCATTCCTAAATATCAAACCGTAACCATTTAAATTATGAAAACAGATATAAAAATTGTTTTTTTTTTGCATTCATTTCCAAGCAAACAAATTACATAAAATGTTTCTTAGATATTGACATTTTCCAAAAAAAAAAAATAATAATAATAATAATCCCCGTCGGCAAGCCAGAAGGCAAAGGTAGATTCCATTAGTCCAGAGATATAAGGAAAATAACATTTTGCCCTTTATTTTCATAAGGAATAGAGCTGCTAGAATGAAAGCAGGTGCAAGAGACTGTAAATGACGCGAGCTTTACAACAAGGGGTAAAATGCATAGGTTGAAAGATACTTTAAGTTGGGGGGGACAAGAAGGGAAAGCAGGGAATATCACTTTACAATTCATAACTTCTAAGCAATTGCAGCTATCGAAAAACTTTAAAATGCAAAAATTGTTCGTTATGTAAGACGATAATTCGCCTAATTTGAATTTTCTTTCTATTTTCAATTGGAAAAAAAAATTAGGGGGAAATGAAAATTTCAACCACCACCATTTCCACTCCCTTTCAGCTGGATAGCCGATCTACGAACTCGACCGAGATTTTTACTATCCTTACACCATATCCCATGCTGGCTAAAATCAAATCAAAATTACTCCAGTTATCGTGTTCACAAGATAACATGGGCAAAAGCATTGTACATATACCTATATATATATAAACTTTTGAACAAAGGGTGGTTTTGGATTCTAGTGGTCCTGATCGGTGAAGATCAGGAATTTTCCGGAAGTCGAGTCATGAGAACCATTGCAATAGGTAGACTTCCTATAAGGAATCTACCTAATAAAAATTGCTGACAACAAAATAAACAGATAAGTTTTCTTTATTTTAACAGAATATACGTTACCTGCGCTTGCCTTTCCATCTGTTGTAGCTTTTCATCACGCATTTTCAAATCCCGTCGGAGCTGTTTTATATCATTTTCCATTTCTCTCCGTCGAGACTTGCAGGTTTCCGTGCACTCCGTCCTAAAGATGCGCAAAAATTCTTTTAACGTACATCTTCTTCCTTAACCATTAAAAACGTCACAAGATAGATGCTAAATTATTTGACCCCCATTTTCTTAGAATGAAGAATCCGACTCCTACACAGTGCTAGGAATGTAGCGAATATTCAGCCAAATATATTCAGGGTAATATATTTTTTTAAATGTATTTAATAAAGAATATTGCAGAATTACTATTCAGTACATTTATTTAAAAAATCTTCTAACATTTACCCAATTGTAAATTGAATTGTATATAAGTTTATTTAATAATGTTGCGCATTATTTATCATTGAAAAGCCTGAAATTATGATGCAAGAACAACAATTGTGCAGCACATTCAGGATGAAGTCTGTTCAGTTTGATTTCATCCATATATATCACAAGCTTCAGAAAATAAGAGCTCACTATATACTGTGCTTCCAGGAGCTGAAAGATATCTACTTCGTAAATTTGCCTTGAAAATTTTTCTGTCCCCCCCCCCAAATAAATTGAGTGGACATTCTTTTCTAGATTAGGAATTTCCTTCAAATAAATTTAATTTATTCACTGAATTTTTTTTGTGTTTGTCATTGCCATGTTCTGCAAAGATGACTTCTTTCTTTCTGTTGGCAAGTTCAAAATGAAAAGGGTTTTTCACATTTTGTTATTGGAATTAAAATATTTAGAATACTACAAAAAATGCATCAGGATGTTATTTTTTTAAATGTGCAAATAATAATTAAAAAAATCTTTTTTTTTTTTCATCTAAAAGTTGAGCAGTGTTTTTTAAAATCAAAAGCAAAATTTTTTATAAAGTAGGTATTCGGCAGCCGAATAATAGGTTATTTGGTCTGAAATTTCGCCGAATATTCTGTATTCGCCAAATCACTATTTGTTACATCCCTACACAGTACTATTGAATTTTAACACTGAAGCTCACAACAAAGCCATTAGCAATCATTAAATCAAGACAGAAATTACTTCAATACTCTGAAATGGCTTGGGTTCTTATATGAATTGAAATAAAAATAAATATGGTAGAACATGGCTAATTTGAATGTTTTTAATTCAAATTCATTGGTTATTTGAATTTTTTTTCTTTGGCCTCTTGAATCTCCTATTACCATAATATTAAAACATGATTTATAATTCAAACTTAATTTAGTTCATTCGAAGTCAAAACTAAAATTTGTAACAAATTGTTTTAATTTCTTAACTGTTTCCGTTTATACTGTGTGCCCTCAATGATTCAAGCAATAATATTTTAAGGTGTTTAATTCATTTGAGAACTTTACTGCTGTACATTTTATCCAATCTCACAGCAAGTAAAAAAAAAAAAACACTTTAAAAAAAACTTTGTACACGTTAGATGTGGATTGCACTGCTTATTTTGGAAATTTATAGTACAATTGTTGTATTCAAAGTGCTGTATACTGTTTGTTTATTAAAATTACTAATAAGACATGGCACAGGCTTGGAACAAAAAAAAGTTGAACTTCACAAATAATGAATCATCTCAAACATAAATACCGAGAAGTAAAATAAGTATGATTAATTAAACAATAAATTGAATAAATTTATACAAAAAATTACTTGAGATATTAAAAATATTGTAGAATTATTATATACAAGAAAATTAATGGAAGAAAAATTGAATTGTGTAGAAGTTTTGTTAAACTATAAACTTTGGTGAAAATTATCTCACCATAAAATATGGCCATGTGAAAACTTTTTTCATTTATACATTATTTTTAATTTTTTTTTTGAGCTAACAGTTCAAGCTTTCTTTTATGCTTCAGGCTGCTATTTTCCTCCATTTTCAAATTTTTTTTATAACTCTTTCTTTTTTGATGGGGGCTTTTCTTTATTTTTTTCTCCATTGCTATTTTCTTACTATCAAGTTCCTCCTGGTAGTTGCTTCATAACCTTAAATTTTTACACGCGTTTGTATTTGCATCATGCAAAAAATCTTTTTTTAAAAAAATACTCAAGAGCAGACTGCCCTTTGCTCATCATATTTAACATTCTGAATTGCAGAATATGTTTCCACATGCATTCGTCCAGATCTTTTATTTATCAGATCTGACATTACGTTTAATGTGCTCATGGTGCGAAATTCTTGTTTGTGTGCTACTCGCGTCTTTTGAGCACTCCACACCCTTCAAAATATTAACAAAAATTTTAATGCAGATTTGCATTGATCCCAAGAATGATAAAATTCAATGCCGAAAAAGCTGAAATCAGCATTTCCGCGGAAATGTGTCATGTCTGTACTAATTTATTGTAATCATTTTGAAAAATATTACTTTTTTTATTATGGTTATTATTGCCTTATTTATTAAGATAAATATATAAAGATAAATCTTTATTGCCACGTTTAAATAAAAGAAAATTCTCATTTTTAAACCCAGGTTTTCTAAATTTGAATTTTCAGATAAATCGATTTTTACTGTGGACCTGTCAGTTTCAAATTAGCCAAGTTCCACTGTACCCAATATAGAATATGTCATTTAATCAGAAGGCAATAAAAGAAATAGGTGGTTAATAGTTTACAGATGGTGCAAGAGACAGGCATGAAAGTGCAAGCTGTTCAAAAAAGCTGAACTCTACGTGAATACAAAATTCACCACAAAATTGATATATATACAAACGCAAAGGCACAAGATGTTACTACTTAAAATACATATAGAAAAAGCAATTTATTTAATTATTCTAGAACAGCTGTTGTATTCTGTATTTAAAATATAGGAAATGATTTCTTCATCTCATGTATGTCAATAATTTTAGGTTTATGATCTGTTGTTAAAAATTCCAACATACAATCTTCATGCATGTATACTAACTTATTTTGAATAATGTTTGAGTTCAGCAACTTAAAGATTGTTTAATAATTGCAACACTTTCTTTAAAAAGCATTAAATTAAGGACATAAATATGAAATAATCCCTCAAGTTTAGAATGCTTGGTTATAAATGGTATCAGAGCAAAGCTGGCAATTTACAGTTCCATTTATTTCGATCTTCTTGATCGAATCGCCTACTTTTACTGCTATCTCTTCCACGTTCGTATCGTTACCTTTCGCCGGCAGTTTAATTTTCAGATTTATTCAACTACTCGAATTTAAATTTATTTTTTTCGTTCGCATCTAGGAAACGAACTTTATGTTCATCGTTTAAGTTAATCTCCATTTTGGTTCTTGGTTGGTCACACTCACACACGCTGATCTTTACAATTGACGAATGTAACACTAAACATACAGCATCACACGTGCGATCCGCCAAACACAAGACAAATGATAGTAGTAGTAGAAGTTCTTTGCATAACAACCGTTAGCATTCAACCCGTTATTCAACATCGGCGATAGCAGCTCACTAACGTGCGATTTCAACAGCTAGGCGTGGCCTACTCGTTAGCGATCGTCATTCGGCTATACGGGAGAAGTTCCGCCTTCCTCCATTACGCTGGGTGCCAATCACTTGAGGTGATAGATACGGCGCGAAAACTCCAGAGAATGCATGTCTGTTTACTTTGTGACGGAGAAAAAATGGCGTTCGTTTCGGATTCAACATAGCTTCCACCCCACCCCCCGCATTTTTCGGTCACGATTTCTCGACGGTTTTGCATCGATCTCAGAAACAGCCTGAAAGACATTCAAAAAAGCGGATTTCCGCTTAAAAGCGGAAGTCTTTCATGCCTGAAGAGACAAGATGCCAAATACCTCAGAAATCTTGGCGTCACTCTTGCTGGTATTTTTGGCAGAAGGTAATTTTACTTTCTTTTTATTCTCTATTGGATTTGTTAAAAAAAACTTTATGAAGTTTTTCTTATTTAAGAAGGGTTTTTCTTTATTTCAATTATTGGATAGATTCAAGCAACAGAGGGAATAATATTTAATTATTTAGTCATTCCCTTGACAGAAAATTTATCCACATTAGAATTCCAATGGCGAGTAGCACTTTGAAAAAGTTTGCCATTTGAGTTCTCGTCCACTTTTTCCATTTTATCTTAATGTGTTTTAATTTTAATTAAAGCATGATTTAAATAAAGCATGATTCTATCTTAATTGATTAGTTAACTTAAGAAAATACTGATGATGCAATAACTGGATTACTTTGCCGCGTAAAAGGTATATTGTTATCACTATTGTTTATTTCTTCCGTTTCTTCTATATTTTCTTTTTCTTAATTAAATATCTTTCTTTTGTATTTTATAAGAAGTAGTTGCATTTTTGCACCATTCTGTTTAGTAAAGTTTAATTTTTAATATCTCTTGTTAAATTATTTCACTTGTACTTGTCAGAAATCTTACAATATAAACTGAATGTGTAATTACAAGCTTATAGTTGACACTTTATTCAAGACACACGGCATACGTATACTTGACACAAAATTTGATTACATATTTCAAAACAAATGCACACTGACCTTGCTGTTGCCATAGCGACAGCCCGTGCAGCAGCAGCGTCATCAGCTTTCTTTGCCTTTCGCTCAGCAGCAAGTTGGTTTTCACACATCGTTCTCATCTTCCTTTCTTCTTGAAGTCTTTTTTCAAGAGAAGATATAGTTAACTTGTCCTGCTGACGGGCGGCAGTTAAATTTTGAAGCCTGAAATTTAAAAAGGACAAAAAAGCTTTTTATTTAGAAATTAATAAATACAAAGCAACATCTAGCAATTTCACTCTGCTATGAGCAACATATACTTGATCTCCTATGACTATTGTTCGCCTTACAAAAGTTACAACATAATCTACAATACTCTTTCGTATCTTGCATTGTGTTGAAACGCGTAATATAACTGTAGAAAGTTCTTTTAGTCAACAGTAATGTAACCGTATTTGATGGGAAATAGTCTTTTTTTCCAATTGCAACTTTGATATAGAGAAATTTGCTTTTGAGGACATTACTTTAATAAACTCCTTTTGAATCCATCTCTAGATTTATCAAGTCCCAGAAAGGTGGGTTTTCTTTGTTTTTTTGTTAAATAAGGGGGGTAGGGGGAGAGCTAAAAAAATTTGTTTTTATTTATCTTAAATGATAGTTTCAGTTTTAATTGCTGTCTGTTTTTCTTTTATTATTATTATTGACCTTTAATTAATTGTAAGAAATTTTTATTTTCATTGCGAACCAATGACCAAATGTATTTTAAAAAATAATCATCATTGGGATATTAATCAGCCAAGTCTTGACACAATGATGAAATCTGGCAAAGACTACACATTCAAAATCTGAAATTTTTGTAAAAATTCTTTCACAATAAGAGAGTTTAACAAATACATGCATAAAAATGTTGAATTCTCAAGAAAAATCATTAAACTGTATATGCTATCTTGAATGAAAAATCATACAGTCTATTCACATTATGTTCTTTTATAAAATCACAATTTAGGCTGAATTTTTAAAGAAAGCCTTTCATATTCAATTTATTATTGATCAAAAGCATTTCATCTACTTAGACAAATATAGTAATAAAAATAAATAAAAATATCTCAATTAAAACCTTTTGAAGTTGATATAATCAATAGAATGCCAAAAAATATTATATAAAATTTAATTTTACGCCAATTCAACCATAATGGCAAATGAAAATGAAAAGCTTTCTTTAAGCACAAACCAAATTCAAATGACAATACTACAAACCCAATATTTGAAATTAAATCAAGATAATGAACATTTCACATCAGAGTAAAATCATGCTACTTCTGAATGAACCAATTCCTGTAAATATCTTACTTGTTTTGCAAAGATTCATTATCTTGCTGCAGCTGAAGAAGCTCGCTTTTCACAGAGCGTTCACCAACAGAAATGCTGTGTATCTGACTTCTGAGGTCTTGTTCAGACTGCCTGCTCGACTGAAGGTCTACTTTTAACCTTTTTATGTCAGCCTCTAGTCTGTAAAAAAGATTAGG
>BGPR01010512.1:15785-52220 GCA_013235015.1 Araneus ventricosus
ATATATTTTTTATTAATTACACTGAAATTCAGAAACAAAACTAAATTTTTAAAAAGAAAAATATTCGACTCAGACCTGTATGTGTGCTCGTCTTTCGGAGAGCTAAAACTGTTGGTGGTAATCTCCTTTGCAGAGTTACGGTTCCTCCTCGAGCTCCCCGTGTGTAGACTTGTAGAGAGATTGTCTTTCACACTATTATGGTACTTGCCACGACCTTGCGACGAACCAGTCGTTGCATGGCACGCGACACCATTGCTCTTGAAGGTTGGTTTCTCGCGTTCACAGCTCTCATCACTATCATCAAAGTCATTGACAGTCTGTTTGGTGAGCTGCGTCTCCATATATTGATAATCCTGTTTATCCATGACAACAGAACTATTATTGTGTTTCCGAGACTCGCGAGAGTCCAGTTCTGAATAAGATGATGTTTTGCTGTCAACACTGTTTGCAGGAGACAGCGTCGTCAAACTGTTTTGACTATTTGTACTGTTAGAGTTACTGATATTGTTTCCACTACAAATGCTTTTTCTTCCATGGCCGTGATTTGCAGTGACACAATGACCATTAGAGATTACTTCCTCTGTTACCTTGGAAGCTGTAAGGAAAAGAAACACAACATTAGTTTTCTTGAAATTACTTAGCTCTAAAATCAATTTTTAGCTTTACAAATAAGTAGTGTTAGTGAAGTCTCAATCATTCACAACGATGCGAGTTGAGAAGAACTTAAATAAAAACTGAATAAGGCGAGGTTAATAAACAAATAAAAATTCGGTCAAAGTAAAGTTCACGGTGCACAGCCATTCCTTCCCACTTAGGATTGCCAACTTTTTTTATGGCCTTTGAACGTCAATGACAGTTTAGGCTTAGCAGAGCGGCAATTATTGCATCAGAGTCTAATAGCACTGGTTTGGAAAACTTTAAAAGACAACAAGTATTATGAAGACAATCACAATTATTGATGAGTATTAACATATTAAAATAAACAATTTAAACAGTCTTACTGCAATAATAATAATAATAATAATAATACAAAAAATGAGATTGATCTCGTATTTATATATGCCCTCCTGGACGATTTACATATGAATGATGCCATTATGCACACCAGAAACTATAGTGAAAAACCTGATTGGCTGTTCATCCGATGACGTCATATTGCTGACAACAGCTTATTTACTTTTTCCAGTGTGCACGATGGTGTCAGCCTGTTTATCCTGAGGTTGAGAAGAATTTAATTCTAATGCGAACATTTTTGTAGCCAAGAGCATGTGGCCTGGTGATGCGAGAACATTTGTTTTGGGTGCGCAGTGAGCATTTTATTGTTGCCTTGTGAATGCAATGCCTGCAGCATCTCAAGTGGGTTCTAGGCAAATTAAAAAAAAAAAAAAAAATCAGCAGCTTCGCTTTCAACAAAGCGGGAAAATAGTAGCTTCGATTTTCCAGTGAATGTCAGGAATCTAAGACTTTCTTTAAAAATTCCAAACAAAGTTTTATTCTAATTCGAAGAAATCAACCAACGAAATCGTACATAACACATACCTCACCAATAAAATCGCAACACTGAAGCGCGAATTAAAAATATAACGATTCCAACGCAAACAAGACACGAATAGGAACATTCCTGCACAACCAAAATAAATGTCCTGACGTCGCCAATCAGTATTCTGCTTGGCGGCAAGGAATAGGCGAGCTAAAGCGGAGAGAAAGGGCTGTGGACCATAAACTTTACTTTAACGAAAAATTCAAACATATTCACGGAGATGAAATTATCAACACAGACGCAAAACTGAAATGCAGCTCTTTTTTTTTTTGAAACAAGATACTTATATTTCAGATCTGTAGTGTATTATAAATTTAGAAAAATGTTAAAACTGGCTAGAAATAATATTTTCAAAATTGAACTTGACTGTGGACTAAGTTAATTCTGTTTTGAAAATAACTAATATTATCTTTAATTTATACTTATGCAAATATACTTTATTCTGTGCCAACTATTCTGGAAAACAAAAACAGGTCTTCAATATGGTACAATAAATTGTTATTCAAGATTATATGGTAATACTTAAATCATAAAACATGCAGCTACTTTTCTCATAAATATTTAGATACATTAAGTTTATTTTAGAAACAGATTAAACAGCCAATTCCAATCAATATATGATATAGGAAGCAGATCAAGTGTAACAGAGTTTGTTGTGTGTCCAGCATTGACCAAGGAACCACAAGTTTCATAAGGAAAGAAAAGTTGACTTTCATTACAGTGGGTTGCCAATTTAATGTGGACAATTTAAAATTTTCACATTTTTCGAATATCTTCCGAAAATCTGCATGGATTTTCTTAGAATTTCGAACATGTAAATATTAGGCCTGAACTCGCATTTTACAGTGAAAATTTGGTCACGAGAGCATTTAGGTGACCTACCAAAAAGTGATGAAGACAAAAAAATACCGACTCATCCTGTTTCAAAGAAAGCTGATAACGTGATGAATCTTCAAATAGTAATCGTCGAACTGTCATTTAAATAATTCAGGATATTCAACTTTCATAAAATTCAATACTACTGTTCGAAGATTCAAGCTTGAAAAATATCAGTTTGTGCAAGAACCCTCATCATTAAGCCTCTCTTAGAACGTACCGAAATTGACCAAGTTGTAATGCTGATATCTTTCTGAATACTAATGGTATTGAACTGGAATATTTATATAAGTTGCCCTATATACCTAGCTCTGAACTTATGAAAAAAATTTATGCTACATTTCGCACATGCGTAGTAAAAAATTATTTACTACAAATGCTCATATTTCGCGTAATATTCAATTTATTTAATTTAAATTTTAATGCAATGCTTCTCTCACATATTGTCAAGTATTCTGCAAGTTTCGTACAATTTGGTGGGGAAACTCTGCATGTTATAAGCAAAAATCATGAGGAAAAATTTGGGATTTTTTCAAGAAAACCTTTCTATCTTCCCAAATATTTATGAAATTGCATGTAAATATTATGCACATCAAACATAACCATTGATGAAAGTTTCATCATGTTATCAGCTTTCTTTGAAAAGGGATGAGACGGTATATATATTTCTTTTTTGCCTCCATCACTTTTTGGTAGGTCCCCTAAAAACTCTTGTGCCCAAATCCTCATTGTAAAATGTGAATTCAAGCCTAATATCTACATATTCGAAGTTCTAAGAAACTCCATGAAGATTTTCAGGATATTCAAAAAAATATGAAAATTTTAAAATATACATATTAAATTGGCAACCCACTAGAATTTAATAATGTTGCACAAAAAAAAAAACACGAAGGGAGAGGGCAGCATTTTATTATTCATCCTAGATGACAGAACTTTTAACAAAGTGGTTGTAGTAAGAACATTATTCTGACTGATCAGGGGTTGATCGATTTTTTTGGGGGGAGCAGGGGAGCAGAGGGATTTTTGCAAAAAAAAAATAAATAAATAAAATTAAAAATATATATATATTTGTGAATTTTTTTTTTTAATCATGTAAAACCTTCAATTTTAGCAGTCATACTTCTGTATTTTACGTTTAATATCAAAAGTGTTTCATTCAAAAATTTTAAAAAGGGATCATTCATTTTATAAAATGAAATTTTGTAAAAGGGCCGTTTTTACGAGTTTGAATTTTATGAAGGGACTGTTTTTATGAATTTGAATTTTGTGACGGGGCCATTTTTTATAAAGTAGAATTTTGTGAAGGGGCCGCAAAACGGCCCTAATTTTCGCCTGGATCAACCCATGCTAACAATAAAAGTGTCTTAAGAATCTAGGAACATTTGCAATTAATACAGAAGCACAAAGGGGCAGGCAACATTAACCTTCATTCAGAGCTTTTTCACTGAAAAATTTCCAAGATATAAACTCGAAAACCAAACCTGAGTGAAATGGACAATTTTTTGGGAGTTAGATAAGCCAAATGTTTTTAATGAATAATATATGCTAATTTAAATAGCTGGCAAGAAAAAGATTACATTTGCAGAAAAAGAATTTTTTTAATACCTTTTTCTTTTTCCTGTGAACAAACGTTAGCTATGCTTGGTGCTTCTGCAGGCAAAGCTTGCTGTAATAACTGCATGTAAAATTCATTTTCTTTGGCAACTTCTTTTTGTTTTCGCTACAAGAAAGATTAAAAGTAACGCAAGATAATAAGGCATAATGAAATATATAAAGATATACAGAATGCATAATCTATAAAATATTACAAAGCAATATAAAAGAAAAGAACAACAATGTAGTGGAAAAAAAGGGAAACTTAATATATTTTCTATAACTAATGTCAAATTTTGATTGTATTTAGTGAGAACACTGAAAGCAGTGAATAAATTTGCACTTTAAGAAAAGAAATTATAAGAGAATAAAGAGAAGTAATACTTCATGAAGTTTACAACAGAATCTTTGTTTCAAAGTGCCAAAATTTGAAAAAAATAATCATAGGTACCAATTTTGCTCATCATTTTTGTGTTGCCTGAAACTCTTAGGCTCTCAATCATAACTTAATCTCTTTAAACTTCTGCAAACACATGAAGGTTTCAAATTACAATAACAGATGTTTCCTTTGATTTGCAGAACATAAAGCTTTCCAGCATGTGACTGAAACAAACTGCATATTTATTAGATGTATACATCCAAGATGAAATTTACAATAGAATCCATTTGAATGTTATTAAGAATTAACTAATAGTTCTTCCCCCCCTCCGAAAAAAAACCCCTAAGATTTTCTCTTCATCGCATTTTTTAAAAGCTTAGCAAATGTTATTCATTGTGAAGACAACACTGTTTGTAGGGGCACCGGACATCATAATTTGACTCTCAAAGGGATACACTGGTGTACAAAAGTTTAGCACAATTCTTAAGGCGCGAATTTAGAGTCAATGTGGATAAAATGGTTCACAATCTGCTGAATTAGCAAAACATCTCTAGCTCTTTTACTTCGCTTATCTTTAAGCGGCATATCGAAATATTTTGAGAAAGATGGCACCAAAAAATCACAGAGAAAAATTCAATCCTTAAATAAGTTATTTTAAAAAATCATCGAGAAAATTTCATTATTCAATAGGCGTCAAATTAAAATATTTTTTCCAACTCGCTTCATTAGAAATAAGAACAGGGAATTCAAAATAACTTGGCAATAAATATTACAATTTGGCAAAAATATTTATATAAGCTAAAAGCTGTCGTTTTGCAGATCAGACAATTTATAAGGCAGGAGAAATTATCTTGGCAAGAAGAGTCGGATCATTCCATTTAGGCTTAACAATTACAATCATATTTTGACAATTCCTAATATTGCTAACTGCGGTTCTTAAGGTATAAAAGGAATTATTTAGATGGCGAATGAGTTTAAATATAAATTTAGAACTAAAAGATAGCCAAAGATTATAAAAATAGATAACAATTATTTAGCGGAATGTGGATAATGATATAAAGCGAAAAGTAAACTATGTTTATTTACAACTCTGATGTCAGAATCTCAATGTTGCCACTCACTCTTATTATCAATTAAATTGATAATAATAATTATATATAATTAAAATAAATAGAAATAATATATATTATATATATATATATATATACTGTTTTCTATTGCTTCAAGGAATATTTCTGCCAAATTTGAAGTAAATCGAACAACACATTTGGTCGTAATCGCATAACAAACTTAAGACAGACAAATGCAAAATAATGGAGTTAAAACGTAGACCTCGCTTCGCTCGGTCAATAATGTTGCTTTTATGATGAATTGCATTCCATAAATATTACCTATGGAACATCTGTTAGATGAAAAGTTTAATGAAGACAGATATATGTGATGAGTATAAAACTGTTTAAGTTTTCTGTAAATATTAAAATTTGGTACAATTTACAGCTCTTGCTTTTGAAATTTTTCATTAAGATTCAACAATTCATCAAGATAACTCAAAATAGTTAATTTCATTTCATAAAAATATGGTTTTCTACAAGTACAAAAATTCTCTTATACAATTCATTCTTTTTTGGAATGTAAAAATCCATTACGGAAGTATGTTAAATAGTTAGTTCTTTATCATATATGAATAACTTCTACCAGACCAATATACCTACAATATCATACAAACAAAATATATAATACACCAACACTTAACTAATGTAAAAATAATTACAAAACAATGAAAATCTTAGTACTTAGTATTACATTTCTTTACCAAAAATTGGAAGTTAAAGTTTAGAGAATAGGGCAATGTTTTATCTCAATTCTAAAAGTTAATTCAAACCATTTTAACAATAATACAACACACATATAATTAATATATAATGGAAAAAAACATAATCCAAACTAACATTTAAAAAATCCACAAATAAAAAATACTAGTACAAGCACATTTACTTAATTTACAAAGCTAATACTCACAAGCCTCATTCGGTATCCAACGTAACTTTTGAATCCGAATCCAAGAGTGACGACTGGATAACCTATGCTAAAAAGCAAAATAAAAATTTTCAGTGCAAAATTGTAAATGAAATTTTATCCTAAAAAAGTCCACTTTTTGTAGTTGCTTTTGAAATTATACAATCCATTTTATATTTTTGAAAAATTAAACGCTGATCAGAAAATACAAAGAATAACCAGCTCTGATTTCAAATCAATGAAATCTTTTGAATAATATATTCCATAAACTCGTTGGTTGTTTAGCTAATAAGTTCACTGATTAGCAATTGTTGATAGGACCAAATTCATTTTTTCATGAACCACGCTAACTGCAATGTCAAAATGATGACCGATTATTTACAAGCTGCTTGGAAGTAAGAAAAAAACATTATTTAATTTATTATTAGTGGTGCTTTGGTTATTGACTCCCATACAATTACAATATCTTTTCCCAAGGAGACAGGCTGGAAAATGTTGAAGTCCGGAAAGAAATTTTAATACTCAAAATTTACCAGTAATGTAAGCAACTCAAACATGTTACCTAAAAGAATGTGTTAGAAAAAGAGTTGATAAACTTTAAGAAATAGTTTTTCAAAACAAACTTCCTTCATCATAGAATCTAAGAAACACATGTAGAAGGCATATGGTGATATTACTAGAGAGACAAGCCAAAAACACATGAATTATGTACAAGTTATGAAACCAAGTAGAATGAGAAAGAACTGCACAAACAAGAACATAAATAAAAAGCGGTACTTTTCCGTTAGCAGGGCGCAAATGTCGCCAATTGTGAACCAAACGCGAGCCAAGTCGCCAAGCGAAGCGATTTGGTGCAAATGTCGCCAAGTGAACCAAATGCGAAACAAGTCGGGCGCAAATGTTGCCAATTGTGAACCAAACGTGAGCCAAGTCGGCAAGAGAATGGTTGTAAGAAATTTAGCGGAATTCTACATTATTTGGCGATTTTTCCGCTTGCACACAGCTAACGGAAAAGTACCTAAAAAGCATATCAGCCATCTCAACATTCCATACTTTATAACTGCTTTTAACCGTTGCACAATGGACGGGCACATGTATGGTATCGGCAGCGTTTAGTGATTGCAGTGCATGTTTATATACAAGTTCTTCAAAAGCTGTTATCTGCATACGTTAACAGAAAAAAAAATTAAAAAAGAAAATTTTTAAAAAAAGAAAAAATATATAGAAGAAACAGAAGAAGTAAACAATTATGGTAACAATACTCCTTTTTGCGTGCCCAACGCAGCAGCATCAAGTGATCTCATCAGCAATTAACCAACAAACCTTGATAGAATTAGACAGAACGCCGCCCCATGTCCCTATACCTGAAGCCATTACGGCAACCGAACCGGTTGAATGGACATGGGACTATAGAATTAGACAACAAAAATTCTCTGATAATTAAAACAAATAAAAGAAAATATTAGAAAGTGAAAAAATACAATCACAATGGAAGAAATGGATGAGAACTCTAATGGTGAACTGCTTCAGAGTAGCCACTCGCCATCGGAGTTCCAATATGGACAAATTTTCTTTCGAAGGAATGACCAATAGTCAAAATTTACTCCTTCTGTGGCCTGAATCTGTCCATTAACTGAAATATAAGAAATATTCCCTTTGAAACTGTTATCTGCATACATGTTACTCTCACTCTCTTGGTAATTCATAACAAGAGCGACGACTAAACTTTGAGGATTTGGCATTTCCAGGTGCTATAACATTTTGCATTTCGTTTAGATCAGAGGTTCCCAACCTGGGGTACACGAACTCCAACAAGAAAACATGAGAGAATCAAAATGTTACAATATTTTGTTTCCCCCAAGTTCGTGCAAAAAGTAAAAGGGAAAGTAGTGCAAGTCCCAAACCTACCCTCAAACTAAGAAAGCAAAAGGAATTATAATTCTTAGCTATCCTTATGAAGATAATACAAAGTTATTACAATACTGATTTCATCTGTTTTGACGTTGAACTAATATTGTAAAAACGTAAAATCAAAAATAAGTCCTGCAAATGCCATAAATTCAAGTCATTTGACTCTTAAGCTTAAATAAGCCCTTAACATTATTGACAAAAACTTCTTTGTATAGATGGATGGTTGGAGGGAGTGGATATAACAGTAGGGGGTATGCGGAAGCAAAAATACTGATCAAGGGGTACTCAAGGGTAAAAAGGTTGGGAATCCATGGTTTAGATCATGCATTCAATGATAAAAATTGTTTGATTGGTGAGTACTACCATCGCTGAGAAATTGGTCCCATCTTTTTTATGAAGCATCCTGCATAAAAATTATGTCTTCAAAATGGAAGGAAAATCAAACAGATCAATATAAATAAAAGGCACTTACCAGTGAGCTGCAAACGGCCTACAAAGATCTAAATGAAATGGCAAATTTTTAAGTTCTTTGAGCCGCACTGAAGCTTCAATATATACAAATAAGAGCCATAGAGAGATGGTAGGAAGACAAATACCCCTCTCTAAAAGGAAATCAAAATAAGTATATACAATGAAAATCAATACAGTATCAATCAACAGATATTCAAAAACCAATTCATTTAAATAATTAGCAATTCTAATTTTAAAGTGTCACGATAATCACACAATACAGTACGATAAGTAGCTATCAACTAATTTCAAAATTCGAAATGAATTAACAAAACACTAATAAAAAAAATCAATACATTTCCCTTTCAAACAAAATGAACATACAGAGAAGAAGATATATTTCAAGAACATTATATTTTACTTATTTGGATAATGAAATCTGCATAGGAATTGGCTTTTTTTTTAAAAAGGATATTCTACAAATCAAACAGTTATATGTGGAAATCCTAAATTTAACTTTCTAAAAAAATAATTTTTGTAAGTAGTAAACTACAAACATTTTCAATAAGACATCACACCAATAATTATGTGTATAGTATAACACAAATTAAGAATCACAAATTCCAATATCATCAGGTACTTCGAATACTTTATTTTACTGAGATATCAGCCGCAATTCTCAATTTGATAATTCACAATTTTTTACAAGAATAACAAACAAACTACTACAAAGAAAATTATAATTCAGACTACTTATTTTAATTCAAAATTATTATGCCTCATACCTTTCGATTCAAGTTAAAATATTCGTACAAGTTTAAGCAAAAAACACGAATTAATCAAACTTCCAAATCAAATGGAAATGCATATATGTACCCTCTTTATGAAAAGACACGTATTCACAATTAATCAAATTATATGATCTTGCAAATAAGATTTAACTATACTAACATTTTTAATTGGCTCAATTAATAATAATAAATTTCTCTTAAAAAGTCAAACTCTAATAAACAAAACAGAATGTTTATTTGAAATAACTACATTATTTACAACCTAAAAATATGCAAAACAAGTTAAGAAAAGTTTCCAATCTCTCTTCACTTCCTTTGCTACTTTTAACCAGACCTTGGGATAAAAAAAAAATCCCGACAAAAAGCCATTTGAAATAGATTGTTGTCTAACATAACACTTATTCTATGCCTTGCAAAATTAGCAACTTAATTGTTAAGATCATCATAAGAAAATTGATTATATTTAAATTAGTAATATAAATCTAGAACTGAATATATTCAATAATGGAAAATAAACAAAATGACACAAAATATTGGAGAATTATTCATGTAAATATCATTTGTTTGATCTTTCAGCACTTAGTCACTGTATTAATTTAAAATTTCAAAAGTATCTTGATTGAAAAGTTAAAGAAACATTAAACTAAATGAAAAATAAAAAAGATATTACTTACCTGTGTGCCACACATACTGTACCCAAACGTATGTGCTTGCTGCAAAAAACAGCCAATGAACTGGGATAAAAAGGAAACAAATCATATCTGAAGTGAATGCAATGAAAACGAAGAAAACTGAGAAAGCCTGAAAGGAAAAAAAGAAAATATACACAACACTTTACTGATAGAATAAATTAAAACTGCAAATATTTAGCTTTTAATCATTTTTTTTTTTTCAAATAGTGAAAATTCTCTCTTAACACATTCTGCAAACTTTTAGTTCTTGAACATACTTTTCTGTAGAAAAGTGGATCGCTATAGCCATCATATGAGGCAAAGTTTTAAAAAAATCTCACAATAAAAAAAATAACTCCGTTTGTGTTTACATATCTTATATAAATTAACAATGATAAATTCATTTTTAAGAATATATTTCATTTTCTTAAAATCTTTCGAAAGTATACATAATAAAAATAAAATCTCAAAACTCAGCAAATTTGATTAGTAAATATTAAACATTCACCAAAAAGTACCTGAATTTTTTTCAAACTGTAGTGATTTAATTAAGGGAAAATATAGAGTTATAGCATGTTTTAAAAAGTTACAACATGCTTAGCAACTATTGATAGTACCAAAAGTCTTAGATGGAAATAGACATGCAATTAATTATATTAGAAAGGAAATTGATTTTCAATTTAAAAATAAACTATTACTGTGCCTTTTTTAAAAATTTTAATCGATTAATTTTAACTCATAATTATAAATATCATGTTAAAATTTCCTTAGCCCTATTAAATCATGTTTTTATTGTAGTTAAGGCAAAAAGGTAGAGGAACAAGCAGTCCAAAAAGAAGCATCACTCCTCAAAAAATGCTTTAGGAATTATTATTAGGTAATTTTTTGTAAATACTTTTAAACAAACAATGTAGAGTACATAGTTTAATACCTTAACACTACACACCAAATCATAAAATACTGAGAAAAAACACAGAAAGATGAATGACATACTACAAAATTATGCATAAAAGAAAGTTAGAAAAATAATAGTATTTTTTATAACCAGGGGTCGGTCCAGATTTTTTTTAGGGTTCCATTTTTGTGGAAAAAAATATTTTTGTAAAAAAAAAAAATTATTTTTGCGAAAAATAAAAATATTTTTGTGAAAATTTTTTCAAAAAAAACCTTCAATTTTAAGTCATATTTCTATATTTTAATTTTAATATCAAAAGTGTTTCATTGAACCAAATATATGCAGTAATTTGATATAATACTGAAAACTCGTATATATATTTTGTGCAATGCCACGTTCAAAAACTTTAAAAACAGAAATCAGATTAAAAAAAGGGACCGTTTTTGTGAATTTGAGTTTTGTGAAAGGGCCGTTTTTATGAATTTGAATTTTGTGAAGGGGTCACAAAACTGCCCCAATTTTCGCCTGGATCGACCCATGATAACACAATAGTTATTATAAAATAACTTGCAAATAAAAAACAGTTGTAACATAATTTTCATATTAGAAAACATTCTTGCAGAAATTTTTCCCTTTATTTTAAAAAATAAAAATCATCCATGCAATGAACAGTTAGTACATTTATTATTTTTCCGATTTTAAATAGTTTTTTAAAAAAGTCTTCCAAACATATTACTCACCAGCCCTTGGTATTTAAAAGAGTCGTACACACTGCGAAGCAAAAGCCAAAAGGGCCACAGGTACTCGAAGCGAAACTCCAGGATGAAGTCAGCCAACAGCACCAAGGCCCATACAACTAAGAACTTCACATACAGAAACGTACTGAAAGAAGAAAGGTAAAAAAAATTAGAAAAAAAAAACATGTTAAAAAATTCAATAAGTTACACAATCATCAAAACTTAAGACATATTGCTTAGTTCATAACAAAACATACCGCATGTTAATAAAATTAGAAGATAATTAAAGTCCATTTATGATTTTAATTAATAATTTTATAAATATTTTTTAGATTAAAAATGGTGAATACATGAGTATGTAAAAGGTATTGAGTACGTCGGCAAAATTACATGAATGGAAATCTCATGTAAATAAGACTCTTCACTTTCGATAATATACATGACGAAAGCTAGTTTAATTAGAATTTAGAAATTCATACGAATAAACGAATCTAAAGATGCAGTAGTAATTTGAGTTAAACGAATCGAATCGTAAGAGATTAGATAAATTCTGAAAGTAAAAATAAACGTAATAATAATAACGTAGTAATAATAACTCATAAAACGAAATCAAATAAAAGCTTATACGTGTGGGAAACCAAACAGTTTCTTTTTCGTCTTCGGCATAATGTTAGCACTTCACCTTTAGTTGATATTATTCTCATAGAACAAAAATTAGAGAATAACTGGTAGTGTGTTAAACAGTCACTAAACATAAACAACTAACAGCCGATATCGCAGGAAAATTACCATTTGGTCGAAAACACATCTGCCGAGATAAAAAAAAAAAACACTTTCGTGAATAAAGCAGAAAAACAACGCCGATCTTTTATTGATTTTCTGAGTGAAACAATATTTTGATATAAAAGATTTGGATGCAAGCCGCTTGTTGAAAGCTTTTCCTTGAAGACTTCGGTTCAATAAATGAAAATAATGTTTGTGTCAAAATATAGAAGAATAAATATTTATTATGGCATGTGCATTCGGAAGTCAAAATACAGTAAAATTACTAAAACGAAAAAATACACACAGCTTCTTTCATCTCTCTTAAATATATAAAAATCACAGAATATTTATGCAATTATTTTTCATAACAATAATAATGGATTGATTTGAAGGCATCATCAATTATAGCCAATATGGAAAAAGACATTTTTTGTATCAACAATAAACAAAAGCATTCGCAAGTATTCTTCGCTTGGCGACTTGGCTCGCGTTTGGTTCACAATTGGCGACATTTGCGCCCGGCTAACGGAAAAGTACCTTTAATTAATCTTTTTTTTTTCTGGCAGACGATTTTTTAAGTCATCTCTACATATATTATTATCTATGGTTTAATTAAAATTTAATTTAGTGTCAATTACAGACGATTTTATATTATTCTTGTTGGCTTTCCTTAAATTTACTTTTCTCAGTACGGCAACTAAAAATATAGAATGAAGTGTTTTTAAAAAGAAGTCAATTGGAATAAAAAGTTGAAGAATATCAAAGCGACTGAAAAAAAAGATAGAGGCTTTAATTAATAGGGCGCCTTTTTTTTAATTTATTTATTTGTCTGGACCGAATCAGATCGGCAATATTTTAGACCACCTTTTGACGGCAATTTTCCCTTTTTTTTAAAAACGGATTGAAAAGAATTTTGGAATGAATAGGGGATAATAGCGTTTTTAGCTGAAAATCCCATAAACCCCCTTTACCCAATCAATCAAAAAGTTAAAGAAAAAATATTGCTTCTTCATTTGTGTCCACCATAAATGCAGAATATTTGATTCACTCCCCCCCCCCTCCCCCAGACAAAAAATAAAAGCACACTGGTCGGATAAAGACAAGAACCGAAATCAAAAGCGAGGCGATCAAGACAACAACAAAAAAATTCTACTTCATAATAAAAAGAACAAAAAAATTCTATTTTATAATAAAAGAACAAAAAGATTTCTTCTTTTAGACGTAGACTTGTACAGAATTCTTGAAAAGTTTGAAATCGGACATCCTCAAGAAACTATGATATTTAATTGTTTAAAAAAAAAAAAACTCTGATTAAAAAATGCATTAGTCAACAAAGATTACACAACCAGATTGAGTCCCAGTGCTATGCACTTTTACTCTATTTGAAAATGCATTAGTGATTTTCAATACATTTTGCCAGCCATATACATTCAGCCAAAAACGAAACTTACCTACTTTAAAAATAAATTTTATTGAGATATTTAATGCACCTAATTAACATTCTTTAAAAATTCCCACATGAATGATAGAATGTCAAATTGCTTAGCAACGGATTCTGAAAACCTCCGCGCTTTTGCGCATGCGCCGGGCGGAGTTACTCTCATCAAAATAGAGGGAAAGTGAAGAATGGAAGGAGAGATGTTTACATTTTACTTAGCGTGATCTAACAAAGAACTCTGGAAATGCGCTCATATGACTCATTGAATGACACTTTTCCGATGTAAAATCGCCCAAAAGTGCTAGTTTCAGAATCCGTTGCTAAACAGTATTTTCATATACAATGAGCCAAAAAATATAAATTATATTTAAAATTTTATCTGCAAAATCGTCTGTGTCACTAATTTTGCTTCCAGTCTCCCTCATACATCCTCATTTAAAAAAAAAAAAATCCAATCGGCAACGTGCGTGCGTGCGTGTGTGATGGCGCTCCACAGGTCGGACCACTGGATCTACAGATACGAAATTTGGCAGAAACCTACTTTTGAGGGTTGGAATGTGCATCTCGGAACCCTTTTTTGAAATTTTAATTAAATTTCAATTAATTAAAAATTAAGCTAAATTGCGGCACAGCACAAAAATTTTTACTCACTCTGAAAGTGCAAAAAATTTCTTTTTCAATTATATCAATTAAGTTGCTGTGCAATTATTTCTCTAATTTTAATAATTTTTTAAAAAATATTTTTGGCATAATTTAGAATAATACTTTTCATTTTTGCAACGCGATTCAAAACGTTTTCATTGTTCAAACAAATATTTAATTGCATGTTTCTCTTTCATTGTTGAGAGTTGAGGTAATATCTTAATACATTTTGTTTTCATATTTTATTTCATCAAAATTTTTTTGGAATCTGTAAACCAAGCTCTCCGAGATATTACGTATATTAAGAAATATATCCAAGAAGCTGAATGATTATGGTTGCTACTTTCTCATCCTTTTTTCAGCATATTTTAATTCAGCTAATTTATTTTAATTTTATTTTCTAAATTTTATTGCTTACATATATAAAAAAAAAAATTGCTGTTCTTGTTTAAAGTGTAAGTTAAGATTCTATTTTTAATTTATTCTAATTTTTCTAGTTGATTGTTTTTAAGCTCTTAATTCAGCTAACATGCCGCTGGCCATAAAATGTGCTGCGCCATTTTAATGTTGAAATCCAATGTATATTTTGCAAGAGAAATAAGAAAGTGAAGATGACGCCGACAGCTTGCAATTAGATGTTACATGGCATTGTCAGTTATTTGACTCCATTAGGGACATTTATGTAGACAATGAACAGAACAGGTGCAAGGCCAATAAAAGAACATGGGTTAAATATCTACCACAATCTGAAGTTTAAAATTACGTTGTTAAAGCAGCCATGAAAATAAAATGATACAAGATTCATTTGAAAACAAGCTGGTCGCCGAAGGCGGCTAGAGACAAATAAAACAGTCATACGCTTTACAGTTCCAGTAAAATTACTCAGAAAGTCATTATAATCGAAAAAGTAAAAGGTTGCATATTTTCTAAATAATACAACAAGGGTGTTAAACTCGCGGCCCGCATAACGCTCACAATGAATATCCTTGCGGATCAGCAAGGAAAATGTCAGACCAATTATGAAGGTGTTTAACGAAGTTAAAGCAGTCAAATGTAAGCTAGTTCTTTGGAGAAACACTATTGAGAAATGAAGATTAAACGCGTTTTCTAACACGCAACACGAACAAATCAAGTTTAGGGAAAATGCAACTCAAGAATACCCCTGTAATACAAGAATTCACTACTTCTGACTGCGATTTAAAATATACTGACATGTCTCTCTCACGGTTCATACACATTTCCTTAAAAGAAAATCAAGGACTATCAAGGACTAAAAAGACCAAAAAATAAGGACTTCTAAATTGAATAAACTTGAGAATTGTCGAACGCATTTTTAAACAAAATGTCTCATTTTTGCAAATTCAACCTATTGGATGATAAAGAGATAAAATTGGATCTTCTATATAAAATATAGAAGATACATTACAAATTTAACACAACAAAAACTCTTAAAAATATGAGTTAATAAATTGATGAAAAAAAACCCATGAAACTGGTAATCAAATTAAATATCTTTTATTTCCAAACTTTTTTCATTCAATTTTATATCCAAGGTATTTATTTTAATTTCTTTTCGGTAATTGTTTTTCTTAGTTCATGCGATTGAATAAATAAATTTATGTCCTTTGACTTTTCAGCCTCATTAGCTAAATCATTTGCTTCCCCATTTGTTTGGTGTATTTGGTTTGAAACATTTTCTTCTGTTTTAAAAAAAATTATTTCCTCCTAGAGCTTTTCGTTTCAGTTGTTTTGTTTCAGTCTTTTCTTTGGATCTTTCACTTTCTAAATACTGCATGTATTTTGCTCTAGCTGAGGTGTGAAAAAGTAAGGACTTTCAAGGACTTTTTAAAAATGCGGGCATAAAAAGGACTTTTAAGGACTAAATGTAAAAGTAAGGACTTTTAAGGACGCGTGCGAACCCTGTCTCTCTACAAACAAACGTATCCACAAAGCAGGTGTCTTTTTTCTTACAATAATTTCATTCAGGCAAAGAAAATGTTAAGTAAATTTTTGTTTTTATCATTTCAGATGTTACCTAATAATACAATTGAAGGGACGTCGCTAGCTTTCCGTCTATTGTGATAGTAATACAACAATTTTCCCATTTAAAAAATAAATCGTGCAATTCTTCTTGCAATGGTAGAAGGAATAGAAGGCAACTTTAAAAATTAATTGCAAACTTCGAATTTTAATTGAGTTAAGTATTTAATAAGGTTAAGTATTAAGTTTACATCCGAACTGTAGTCAAATAATACACTGAAGTGTAATATCTGTAAATACCAGAAGGGGAATAAACACATTCGCAAGACTATCACTCATATCTTCATAAAAAATAAACACTCCAGTTGCAGCGCTTATTTTTAGATAGCAATACTTCGTTTCGCAATTCTAATGATTCATTAGATAAATGTCATATTTCTCTGACAGCATTCTTGAATTAAGAGAATTATCATTTCTCCGAGACAAACCTTGATTCGGGATACAAAATTATTTGATAAAACAAATTTTGTTTTGGCACCACACCTATTAATCATCACTAGCTGTGTGGCCCAGCGTTGCACGGGCTATCACGAATAATAGGATATTCCCGGGCGGAGAGGAAGTGAAGACACGTGAGACCTTGGGATCCATATATTTTTATATGCCCCGAATCCATTTTTCTCTACCATCAACAAATATTGTCACTTACTTTCCCTAACAAACGTTACGAAGTTAAACACTTTAATCGAAAAAAAAAGAAAGAAAAAAAGCATGAAAACGATTTTTTTTCCATTGTTAATAAATCCAAACACAGAAACACGCTCAAAAAGAAATACCAACTTCCGTTAAATAAATAAAAAAATGCAACACCGGTTGAAAAAACTAATAATGGGGGGGGGGAGAATCCGGCGTGAATGAATTCACCATGCTGCCAATAGATGGCAGCACGTCAATTCATTCATTTTGACGTTTTTAATTAATATATTTTTAACTAATTACAATTTCGAAATTTAAATAGTCGAAATGGATTCCTTGGATTATTTTCCATCTTTTGGTACTTACGGCTAATTTCAGGATTCAGTGGTTCGTGAGAAGATAGAAGGACATAGATACCTACGTTTGTTTACCTTCGAATTTTAACAGGATAGATTAAATCATAGTGGGTTCACCATGAGCAAATATGAATTCCATGGGTCGCATTGATCTAATGATAAGACCCTGGATTCGAAATCGCATTTCATCGAAGATCCTTCGCGTATGTGGGTTTAGTGCACATTAAATCTGACGTAATTGATCCAACGCCCTATCATCGTTGGTATGGTGTGTAAGTTTGGAGAGGAGGAGAGTATCAGGTACAGCCGTCTTTATCTTGGTTCAAAATCATAACGTCCGTCTACAAATTCCTAGTGCAACTTCAAAATGGCACATTTATATAACAAAACTAAACCTAAGCATCGTTATTCACAGGGGTAATTGCCAATTTCATTACACTTGTCCCCCCCCCCCGTACAGCAGGTCGTGCAAACTGTGCCCACCCCCATCGGGCAAACTCTAACGCCACTCTTGGTTCTTCATTAAAAAGAATATCAAAAATTGAACACGCGATCAAATTAAAATTTTCACCCGATAAACTTGCACTATAAACAGTTTACATATTTCTAAATATCGTCGGTATTCTGCTAAAAAACAGCAATTCAAAAGAAAAACGAGTAAGGTGTTCTTGTTGATTAAAATCGTCGCCTCCGAAACAGGAAAAAATCATGCACATCGCTAAAATCAATATATAGTCAATATAAAATATATGCTGCACTTTTATTGATATGCGCAATTTTTTCAGTTACAGAGATGACAATTTAATTTTAAAACATTAACTCGTACTGTTCAGCAACGAATTCCGAGACTACCACTTTTGGACGATTTCACTCCGGAAAGGGGTGTCAGATAATGAGTCATACGAGCGCATTTCCGGAGTTCTTTGTTAGATCACGCTCAGTAAAATGTAAACATCACCCTTCCATTCTTCACTGCCCCCCTGTTTTGATGAAATTAACTCTGCCCGACGCATGCGCAAAAGCGCGGAGGGTTTCCGAATCCGTTGCTATACAATATTTAATTTTCTTTTGACATAGTCACTTTTAACAGTATACCGATGATATTTTCTTTCACAATTATTTGCTCAATACGTGGAAATACCACTCATTTTAATTGTTTTGCTAAAATACGCATTTCTTTATAAGTAGATATTTCTTACTAATGCATTTACAGAAGTAAAGATTATTGACATTAGTGCCAGCTTTAAAAAAAAAAATGCAATTCGTTAACACTATTCGATATACTAAATCCTTTCATTTCTGAACCAATTTGCCCTCAATTTTTTTTGAAATATTCTAATTACACATAAAATGTACCAATCGAGACGAAAGGGTTAAGCATTAATATCTCTAAATCTAGAGTATCTATCTAAATTTGGACTCGGGGAAGTTGACCCGAATTCTCATAAACTTTCTTTTTGTACACAAGTCCCTTGCCTATTATTTCCGGGAACCTGAACAGACCATGCTGGCAACTGTCAATCAGTACTTCAGGTTTCATTATACTTAAATGGATTATGTTAACAGAACGAAATATATTTACTTAAATAACCCAAATAAAATTTTTCAAAATAAATGAGATTCAATTAAAATGTTAAGAATATGGCATTTTCTGCATGTTTTTTGTCTAACGTAAATTTTAACAGCAAATCTAATTTATATACATAAAAAGAACGTTTCATATGAAGAACATTATACCAGGCGCATTTTAAAACTAACATACATGAGCTTTGTATCATTAGTTTTAGAATTTACCTCGCCCATTAGTTATACATAAATAACCGAAATAAAATTTTGCAAAATAAATAAGATTCAATTAAAATGTTAAGAATATGGCATTTTCTACGTGTTTTTTGTCTGAAGTAAATTTTAACAGCAAATTTTATTTTATATACATAAAAAGAACGTTTCATATGAAAAACATTATTCCAGGCGCATTTTAAAACTAACATACATGAGCTTTGTATCATTCGTTTTAGAATTCACCTCGCCCATTAGTTATGCATAAATTTCTGCAGTTGTTCTTTTATTTTTATATATAAAATCCAAAAAAGGAAGACACGTGCTTCAAAGTTGGGCTCTTCAAAGACTCTAAATGAGAGCTCCTTTTGCAAATAAATCTTATGTATAGTGAAGCTGAAAACGTTTAGATCTCTTATGTGGCATTCAGACGATAAATAAAATGTATTGAAATTATTTGAAAAAAATCTGTATTTTTAGTTTGTAACAAATAAGATTCACTAGTTCTATGGGGTAAATTTCTGAGGTCAACTAGTTCGTTTGTAAGAAAGCACGAGTAAACAAGGAAGTCTAATGCATGAACGTTTCAACACATTAAATACGACGAAAAATGACGAATGCACGTTCTGTATTTCATATCAATGAAATAAAGTTATTATTGCATCAATGGAATAACAATTAATGTAACACATCACATCTCAATACAAAGAATACGGGTAGCCAACGCGTCTTTTATAGAATGACCAAAATTATAGTCGACTAGCTGTTATGTCAGGCGTTGCTCGGGTTTAAAACACTTTTATGTCTAATATTTTTAATGAAAAACTTTTTTTTAATTATTGAAGTGAGAGCAACAATTCTGAACGCAAATGAAATCTGTGTCACTGAAAAGCTCTTTTTTAAATTTTAATATAGTATAAAAACAGTTATTGTAACATAACACTTTCGAATTAAATCACAAAAAAAACGTAAAATCTTGCTTAATTTTTAATTTAACAAATTTAATTAACTTTTGGGTCTTTTAAAGTTGACAGTAATCTTTCACTTCCTTTTAAAATATTTAGAGAAATAAAAATAAATTTGTTCAAAGTCTCACCGTTGCTTAGCAACGAAGTATCATTAAATTTGCTTTACTTAAGAATCGTCTGCTGTAATAATTTATTTATAAAATTTTGAAAAATTAATAAAAGTTGAAAGAAACATTTCACAGATATAAAATTGGTATCATTGAAAAGGTAAAATTTTGAACTTTAAGACGGTATAAAAATATTTTTGGGCGGATAATTTGCTCCGAAGTTAATACGGAAAAACGGTTTCGGTTAATTTCTAATTAACTGACTGTTTAATTAACTTTCGGAAAAGTTAACAATAATCTTCCTCTTGTCTTAAATAATACTAGCAGTACGCGAACGGCGTTGCCCGTGGAATCAGGACTGGGGAAAAAATGACAACAATGACACGAAAAAGTTTTTAAAACAAATTCAAAACAAAAGATACACATTATTTGATTTTCCTGCTTATTATTATTTTTTTAGCGCTACAGTACAGAGTACGTTAATCCAAAACAATATTACAAAATTGGAACGTGAAAATGATTATTATACAGCAAGCAAAATATAAATCAAATCCGAAAATAATAATCGAAGTAATTCATTCAGGTGAAGGTCATGACGTATCCTGCGCGTCCGCCAATCAAAATTGTTCAATTCAACCAGCTACGTTCCGAAGAAGTGCCGCGCGAGGAACTCGATCGAGAAAAATAACTCTCAACCGTTCAGAAAAAAATTAATTAAAAAAACACGGGAAAAGATATTTTAACCGTTCTTGTTTTAAATCCGACAGAACCATTCAAGTTACAAGCTGAAAAAAATTGAAATTAATAGTGCTATTAGAAAGTCGGATGCAACAAATTTAAAATCAAAAGTAACATCTCGATGCCAAAACTGGGTATTTTAAAAAAATTTCTCAAAATTCAGTAAATTGCGTTAGAAATTCAAAACTAACTTCATTAGAACGGAAATCGCATGCTCTTCCCGATGGTGTATCTATTTTTTTCGTACAATTATCCAAAACCATTCTATTGAGAAATTAGTGCGAAAAATCACCCCAAACAACACAAAACATTAAATAAAAATTTTTCTAGATTAAGTTTTAAAATTCCGGCTTCGAGGTGCATTCAGTCACCATTACGACTACCTGTGTGCCAAATTTCGTGGCTGTAAGTACGATAGCTTCGTCTGGACATCGCAGACAAACACACACGCACACACACAAACAAACATTGCCCTTTATAAGTATAGAAGTGTGCAAAGTTTGGATGAAATTGCTGCAGTAGTTTAGGAGGAGATTTGGAACATACCCACATAGACTTTTATTTAGATTAAGATGACATGCAGAAGCTTAAAGAACCGAAAATTAGCAACAACAAATCGATAACGCATACTTATTCAGTCAAAATAGCAGGATAATTATATTCCTCCCAAACCAGTATGCTGATAGTTCATAAATAATAGCCATCCACTTCACAAAAAGCGAGAAAACTGACGCATAATATGTACGAATCGTACGCATCTGGATTAAATGAACTGGATCACCTTGCACTCGGCTGTTATTCAGTAGGACAACACGTGGATCGAAACACGTGGACGCGTCCGATATAAACAAAAAAGGTGGAAAAGATACGAAGCTATCAAGTTACAGAGTTCGGCGAGAGGCTAAAAAAGGAATAGAGGAATTTATTTACAGATGTCTCAGAAAAGAAGTTTTTCGTCAATTTTGTACGCAGCTGACAGAACGTTTCCACCACTGATGGAGAATAAAAATGGCGCGGAAGTATTTAGATATGCGAAGCTACGTTTCATGTATCCGACTGTTTTCGGAGACATTTTTTTGAAAAATAACTTATATATTTTTTTAATGTTATTTTTCAACTGCATATGTTTTAAAACTATGAAAATATTGTAAAATTAAGCTTTCAAAATAATTTTTTTTTAAAAAAAACGAGAAATTTGAAGAAAAATGACTAAAATATTTGCCTTACGCTAACAGCCATAGACAAAATCATATTCTAAATATACATAAATCCTTGTAGGAGTACATTTTTATGAAAGTTATCCGTGTTATGCTCTAAAATATTTCTTGTACTTCAAAATAGTTTTGAGATATAGCTGAACATAGTTACTAAACTGGTAATTTTTCATAAAGAATGCTTTTCATTTATATTTAAACACTTAAAAATCTTACTTGATTTTAAAACTGCCCTTAGTTTTTAGAAGAACACATCACGCATATTACAGAAAACAATCTCGGAAAATTTCATATCAATACTTGAATAACTTTTTGAGAAATCATTGTTACGGTCGACAGTTTTCCTCAAAAATATCATTTCTCAGAAAACACATTTAAAGTTTTCATGCAACATAAAATAATACTTACAGTTCGGTAATAAAAAAGCTGTAACTTCATTTGTAATTCACGTAGAGTAAAAAGTGAGACAGTTTTAGAAAGCTGGTTAAACAGGCTATAAAATTAAGTCATAAAACGTTTTTTGATAATTTCATCAAAAACGACGATTTTAAAGCAGTTGGATACCTTAATGGAGAAGCATGACAAATATAGGATTTCATTTTATTTTAAGCAATGGGGCTTAAGATATCTAAGAAAATCTGTTGAAAAATTAAGCTGAGGAGTAAAACTTGGCAAACAATTTTAAAATTTGTAACTCGTATTTTTCGGATGAACTTGCGATTTTTATAGTCTTTTATTTAACCTTGTTTCATGTTTGAAAAGATGGAATTTTTAAATCGATTTTTCACACGCTTCCCAATGAGCCGAGGTTTTGAAATTTCGTAAACTAGTGTATTTTCGATGACAATACACTATTCCAATATTTTCTGAGCTTAATTATCAGTTAATCAATTAATTTAATTACATTCTGATTGCATACGAGGGGCGCCGCCTGGTAGTGAATTTGAGAAATAACCGATTTTAGGATTCTATCTTAATACAAATAAGAGTCATTGTGGGTGTGTATGTGGGTATATTCCACATCTCCTCCTAAACTACTGCAGCAATTTCAACCAAACTTTGCACACTTATTATTTAAGACAAGAGGAAGATTACTGTCAACTTTTCGAAATCCGAAAGTTCATTAAACAGTCAGTTAATTCGAAATTAACCGAAACCGTTTTTCTGTATTAACTTCGGAGCAAATTATCCACCAAAAATATTTTTATACCATCTTAAAGTTAAAAATTTTACCTTTTCAATGATACCAATTTTATATCTGTGAAATGTTTCCTTCAACTTTTATTAATTTTTCAAAATTTAATAAATAAATTATTACAGCAGACGATTCTTAAATAAAGCAAATTTAATGATACTTCGTCGCTAGGTGACGGTGAGACTTTGAACTAATTTCTTTCTATAATTATAAGCTTTTATTCAACTTGAATGTCCTCAAATCTTGAGATCGATTTCTTACCCACTTCCAATCGAGATACAGCTTTTAAATTTAGCACAGCGGTGGCAATACAATATTATGCAAAAGAATTGGCAATCTATACCTATTTGAAATCCAACAAAATATTAAAGTTTTAGCCCTATATTTGGCCGATAAAATTTGGAAGGTAGTAACCTCGCGTTAAGTAGGGTTGTAACAACACCACGAAACTAACAGAGAATACGCTATACTTCCGGCGCTGCACCTATGAATGACGTAATAGCTCGTGTTTCTATGCGTCTTGGGTATACTTTCTATTAGAATTCGCAAACAATCAGAATTCGTGTGCGCCAAACGTTTCGCACTCAAAGCAAAAAGAGAAAGTTGTGTAGATCGATTCTCTTTTTTTTCTATTACACAGTTGATAATAATTATAAGTTATCACGTAATATATAATGGATTTATATTTCAGAAAGTGAATGGCATTAAATCATTTTTAAAATGCAATTATACATATGTGTATAATAATTTTAATATGCGTTTCATATTGGAGAATTCAACAATTGAATTTGATTTACTATGCCTAACATGTCGTGTTTATTCGTGTCGGCCGTCACTAAAAAGTAGAAAATAAAATAAATAAAAAGAATTTTAAGGTATAATCTTTCATTCATACGAAAAAATGAATAAAAGCTTATACCTTATTATTATTATTTTTTAAAATTTATTTAAGATCCAGGTAGGCTTTTAAAAATACTTGTGTATGCTCTTTTAAAAGTCTGAATTTCGAATTGGGTATACGCCTAGCTGAATGTCTTTTTTTACTGCTACGCAATTGCAAAATTTGGTGCTCTAGTATTTGGAAAACTATAACAGAAAATTAGAATGGCTATTATCTGACATTGTAGGTTATGCTGTAAATTTGATTTTTACTGGCCACCAAAATAATTCGTGAAAAGGAGAATGTATAAATGGGAGTATCGTGCTATTTATTTCACAGAGAATGTATTTTTTGGCACTATCTGTCAGCAAAATCATTTGCTTATTTATGCTTTACGTATGGTTACCACTGGTTGGCACGCAAAGGTTTATTACGTAGATAAAAATGACCGACGAAAGTTTTAATCGTAGCGATAGTTTATTAGTAACGATTTATTTACGATTTTTAGCTACGAACGACACTTTTTTCTACACTTTTATTATAAATCTGAAGATTTACTTTAGTTTTGACGGCTCAATTTTACAGATAACTTTATAATTTGGTTAAATACAACTGTACACATATACTGTATGCATTATTATTGATATTGAAAAATAGTTGCTTAGCAGTAGCAATTTTAATAAAAAGGAAGTTTAGTTCAATTTAACTACATTCACGCTCCTTTTACGAAAGCTATCACGGGACTGACCTTGAAATTATGAACAGTGGTCAGCAGAGAAGGACAGCATCTGAACCGATACGTCCATCTCCAAACTTAAATGCCACACTAGCAAGGAGCCATTTCACCCACTACAGCAGATTTAACGCGCGCGAGTCGCAAATATGCACAGGAATTTCGGTGGACCCGGGTTTCTAAACAGATGCAGCACCGAGGCTGTTTAAATTAATTAAAAGATTAAATGTACGATTCTTATGCATATCCACGAAGCCAAAAACATTTTAATCATTAAGAAAAATTAAAAAATCACTTAAATTTCCGAACAATTAATTTCTAAAAAATCGAAAATATTTCCATCTCATTCAAACTTCAAAGGTGAACTCTCTTCAATTACAGAGACAGGTGGAAAGCATCCCAGAGCGTATGCGGACTCCAGCCAGTTAACGATTCACATTACATAGGCAAACTGGGGTTACTCCCTTAACTACAAATAGCCCATTGCAATTAGGTAAAATAGGGGAAAAAATTTATATAGTTTGAAACTTTGGTCAAATACTTCTTTGACCTCAAGGATATCAGAACCGAAAAGTTTCACCTCTCAGGGGGGAGCTTCCGCCCTTAGGGAGGAAAAACTGAAGTGAAGTGGAGTGTTGGGTCAGTTTTTCCTAGAATTCTTTAACCCTACACATTTAGTGTTAAAAATGGTGTAGATGAAAGTCGTAGAGCATAAAATTCTGCGTCGAATGAGTACCAACACTACATATTTTGTTGCAGTAGTACGATTACGAACTCTTATCAAAGTTGCAATGATTATTCAATTTAAAAAAAAAAAAACTATTATTCTTACAAAAAACGACGCATACAATCAAATATTCTATCTAAATAAAGTTTGTATGTATAAGTATTTACTTTTTTAAGCACATACATATGTCAGAGCGCCAATACTAGAGCGCTAGTGTGGTGTGGAAGTTAGGAGAGAGAGTACAACTAGTCCATTGCAATGAGACCGACAATTAGGAGAAAATTTTATGAAGTTTTGAAAGTTTGGTCAAATACTCTTCTGACATCAAGAAAACGGAAACCGTAAAGTTTCCATCCCTGAGGGAGGAACTTCACGCCCAATCCCCCTCGAACTTGCAAAACCATCAAAGCACAAAATGATCATACCCAGCTTATAAAACAATAATTAACATTGCTTATTTTTCTAACTGCAATAAATTATTTTCATAAATATTCTAATTATATGTAGCCTCTTGCTGGCCATGTTTTATAATATCTTTTATACAGTTCCAGAGCGACCAGTTGATAACACTGACTACCTTTACTTCATTCATCGTGTAGTATGGCCAAAACAAGAGACTTTCCGTGATGTTTACACCACATATATGTCTTATATCAAGAGGCATTACGGCGATGAAGTAACAGTTATTTTTGACGGATATACCGAAAGGAGTATTAACACAAAAGTTATTGAACGCCAAAGGCGCATGATGAAGCATACCTCAAGAGAAAAAATTCTTAATGAAAGCACAGTTCTCCTTGACCCTCAGAGACAATTTCTAAGCAATCTTGCAAATAAGGAGCGTTTCATTTCGCAAACTCGCTAGCCACTTGGAGAACGTAGGCATATGCACGTTTGTAGTCACAGCTGATGCTGATGTACATATTGTGAAGACCGCTATAGAGACATATGAGAAGATTAAGAAACAGGTTCATGTAATTGGCCAAGATGTTGATATTCTTGTTTTACTTACTGCTCTTACTCCAGACTATAGATATTCTCATGTTGAAAGAGGGTAAGGGTAAAGTCAAAGATAGGTTCTATAGCTCTAAAGATCTGCAGAATTCTAATCTTGTGATCGAATGCACACAAAAAAACTTTTTGTTGCTGAGCAGATGAAAAAAGCTATTTTAGCAACGAGAAAAGATAAATATTGAATTCTACAATGAGGAATGAAAAGACCTATCTGCTATTCTTGCACGCTGTCATTCCGCGTTGACATTATTATCCAGCGGGAGTGTTCTCCCCTAAACTTTCTCGTATACTTCCCCCAAAAGGTGCCGTTTCCCCTTCCCCCGCGCGGCTAAAAAAATTCGAACCTATTGTTACCCAGAATCCAATGACTACCAGAAGGTTTTTCATTATAGCGATAGAAAAATATCTAGGTAAAGAATTTCAAAGAGATGCGTAACGATTTTGCTCTCTTACCGGCTCAAGGACAAACTGACGTAATTCGCTACTCCGTAATGAAATTCCGTTCCGTTCTTCCAGTACGTATGCGCGTGGAGATTAATTAACGGATTCTCTTCAAAAGTATACAGACCGACAGACAGTCAACCCGTTGACGGATTTGGCCCAAAATTTTATACGGACCTACATTCATGATGATAAAACTGTTTACCAAATTTTATTCATGTAGCTATTCAAATTTTTGAGTTATAGTGTTCACATGACCGCGGGCAGAGAGATAGACTTCCCTTGGACGGATTTTGTCCAAAATTTGATAGAAACCTACAAATTATGTGTCAAGTACACATACAAAACTTCATCCCTGTATCTCTAATAGTTTTCGAGTTATCGTGTTCACAGACAGACAGACATAATTCCAAAATTGTGTTTTTCGGACTCAGAGAGGTCTAAAACGTGGAGATTCGTCAAAATCTCGAGTTCGAATTTTTCGACGATTACAATACTTTCTCTTTGTATGCTTCGTATACGAGAAAGTAAAAACAGAATCATGCAAGAGTTATGATCTTGTGCAATTAAGTGGTTATCGTTTCATGAATTACTGTCTGAATTTAAATCTTTCGGTTTGTTATAATATTGGGTTTAATATAAAACCTACATTGAATGTACACATCATTGACGTATTATAAGACTTGAAACGTTTCATAAGGGAAATTTAATTTTATAATTTATATTATTTATTAATTTGATGCCGAGCCACTCGTTTAAAGCGTTAACCGGTCGATGGGGGATTCGCTTGCTACAATGCCAGATTGTATTTTGCTGTTTAACTATTCAGTTACTAGATTTATCAATTGGAAGCACCCGAAGCAAAAGGGAAAACGTTGCCGGAAGGGTTCGAGTACCAAATGCTGCTCTAGATGATCCACTTATTCTAAGTTACACTGCATAATGCATGTAAATTGATTAGGCTGACCATTCCAATAGTTTATTGTGCATCATTGGACGATTGGTTGCCATGGTTTCTCATTTTTGCCCCATTTCTCCGACAGTAATGCTTAATTTTCTCGGCACATTACAGTAATGAAATATTTGTATTGAAATGACAAAGTAGTAGTTAACGGAGTAACCCCAGTTTGCTTATGTAATGTGAATCGTTAACAGGAGGGAGTCCACATACGTTCTAGGATGCTTTCCACACGTCTCTGTAATTGAAGAGAGTTCACCTTTTAGCCCATTGCAATTAGACTGAAAAATGGCAAATGGGGGGAAAAATTTATATAGTTTTGAAACTTTGATCAAATACTTCATTGGCCTCAAGGATATCAGAGTTCAAGGATATCAAGGTTCGGATTAGCGAGGTTCTACTGTATTAACACTTTGAGGGTTGATTTTTTTTTTTATATGTATGTACCACTTGGGCATCGAAAATCGAATGTTGATAAAATATTATTTCCTTGTATCGTCAATGGAAAAAGGTTTACGAAACTTTTTTGATAAAATAACTTATTATAGAATTCATTTTTTAAATTTCATTCTGATTGTATATTAAATAGTCGGAATTTCGTAAGCAAAATACAATGATGAATAGAAACAGTGTCTGTACTTATAAAATTGCACTGCAGAACTATAGGGCATATTCTTATCACCGTTTTTTAGTTAGTATATGATAGTATTACCATGATTCATTCATTAGTTTATAAATAATTACTTTTTTTGTCTCTGAAAACAAAAAAAAGACTGATTTTAATTCATTCAAAACTTTGAATAAAAGAGTTGAGGGGGGATGCCAAGAAAACTTATCTTTTTTAAATAAGTACCAACTGCAAATCAAGTTATCATGTGATTGTTTCGCAGTGGCAAAGGTAACAAAGTTTTCATTCATAACCTTAAACGCAAATTTGATGTCAGACAAATAAATTTTATAACACTTTCATCCCAGATCACTGAATAAAAAAACCTATACCAAAAGGGGGCCGTTTTGCGGCTCCTCCACAAAATTTCACTTCATAAAAACGGCCCCTTCACAAAATTCCACTTCATAAAAACGGCCTCTTCACAAAATACAAATTCAAAAAAACGGCCCCTTTACAAAACTCAAATTCACGTAAAATATAGAAGCATGACTGCTAAAAATGAAGGTTTTACATGATAAAAAAATTTCACAAAAATATTTTTATTTTTCACACAAATATTTCTTTCTTCACAAAATTATTTTTTTTCTCCACAAAAATGGGCCCCTAAAAAATAAAAAACCTGAATCGACTCCTGTATACACGTTTCTGATATTTTGGGAACAAATAAAAACCAATTTTATTTATTTCCTCATTTATTCGTAGTACAGAGAACTGGAAAAACTTTAACAAATTTAAAACTTTAATTTACGTAAGTGCGGCAGAAAAAGTTGGAACTTGGGTAAATATTCAACAACTCAGAAACTCAAAAAAAACCGGCATCACCGAGTCTGAGCTACTTCAAAAAAGCAGCATTTTTCTAAAACTAAAAATGCACTTACCACGTAACAATCCCACGCAACAGCGGATTAGAGCGAAGGAACTTGGAAACACAAACAAAACCAGAACCTCGCGATCGACCGTTATTTCCGCAGAACCTACGATACGGTGACATCGCTACTCCATTGTTTGCAATAAGGAAACGAAGAAATCAAGGAACCTATCTTTCAATCGTGAGGATTATCACCTTTGTTTATAGGGGGTCGAAACCGAACATTTCCACCCAGACGTACACAAGATCTGGCGATCTCTTAAGTCAAAAAAGATCGCCTCCTACCAAGCTAGTTGAAAAACTTGGCAAGTACACGGTAAAAGCCAAGTTTCTATATTTACACAGGCGCATCCATCGAAAAGTTTAGAAACTATCTTGCTTATTTTTTTACGCAGAAGAGCAGAGCGGGTTAGGGCACACGCTGCGCAATGGAATTTCTTCCAAAGGTAATAACAGCATGGGAAAGTTTAGGCTTGAGGTTAACCTAAAGATTGACAATTCGGAATTTTTTCAGCCAAATGAAAAAATAATTGGACTAAATATTTTCATAAATTGTTTTTGAATAAGTTTGTCACATTAAGAAGCTTTTTTTAAGTTTTCTAAAAAAAATTTTTTTTTTATATACATAGCACATTGTGATACGTATTTGCATCACACACACATTAAATATTTTTTTAACTAAATATGTATGACTAATTAAATAAACAATTTGTAAAATAAGTTTCTGACTACAATTTCCACTGGAAGTGAAAAAGTTTAATAAAGAAATTTTAAATAAATATGTTATTAATTATTTTTAGTAGAAGATTAAGTTTTTTCCTAGAATTCCTCACTCCCATTTATAGCGATTTACACCACTTAACTGAATACATAACCATTTTGTACGCTACATAAATTATTGCTGTTCTCTGATTTTTTTTTGTTGGAACTATTTTTAAAAAAAATCTTACAGGCTTTAAAAAAAATGTGGATTATCAAGAACTATGCTCACCATATAAACTAGTGGTCGATCCAGGTTTTTTTTTAGGGGCCAATTTTTGTGAAAAATAAAAATATTTGTGAAATTGTTTTATATATATAATGTAAAACAGTGGTCGTCAACCTGGTCCCTACCGCCCACTAGTGGGAGTTCCAGCTTTCATGGTGGGCGGTAACAACTTACTATTTAACTATAGTAAGTTGTTTTAAAAAGATTTATTTTGCCAAACTTAGCGAAAATCCGACATAAAATACTTGGTAAGTAATTATTATTATATGCTTTAAGTTGGTGTAACTCTGCTTTATAAATTTTATAAAGTAAAGCTACTTCCCTACTTTATAAATCACCATTACTGTGGAACCGGTGGGCGATTAGAAAAGTTTACTACTAACAGAGATACAAAAGTGGGCGGTAGGTATAAAAAGGTTGAAGACCCCTGATGTAAAACCTTCAATTTTAGCAGTCAGGTTCCTATATTTTACGTGAATTTGAGTTTTGTGAAGGAGCTGTTTTTATGAATTTGTGAAGGGGCCGTTTTTATGAAGTGGATTTTTGTGAAAGGGTCGCTTTTATGAAGTGGAATTTTGTGGAGGGGCCGTTTTTATGAAGTGGAATCTTGTGGAGGGGTCGTTTTTATGAAGTGGAATTTTGTGAAGGGGACGCAAAATGGGCACAATTTTGGCCTGGAGCGACCCATATAAACCGAGCAGGAGAAATGTATTATTGTTATTACATATAAGGTTTGGATAGAAAATAACCGGACCGTTTATGCGACAGCTTAATGGCAAGTGGTTGTTATCCCCTCCTTCCCGCTCAAGTTTCAACCCCGCAGAACTCTCTCGCTCCATTGGGATGTAACCTTAGTTAGAAATTATTCGTTGGCTAAACTTTTAGAAGGAGCAGCTTGTTTATGTAAAATCCCTCTTTAAGTTTGGAAAATACAGGACAAAATTTATTCGCTGTAGCAACAAGTATACATCGATGAGTGTTTGTCATGTACACAAATTTTCCATTGGTTTAAAAGGTTCAAAGGTCGAGAAGAAATTGATGACGACCCATGTAATGCGTGATAAAGTTCGACAAGCTTTTTCAACATCGTAGTGATTGTACGCAATGATTTGGTATCTACAGGGCAACTAAGCATATTACACAAGTGTCCTTACTATTTTACATGAACGGGTGCGACCTTCTGTGGAAAAGCAAATCATGGCTTCTTCACCAGGACAATGCCCACAATTCCGTGACCGTCAAGCCTGTTAGTTTGAAGCACGGGAACAGCAACCCTATTCACCCGATCTCACCCCATGCGATTTCTTTCCATTCTGCATGGTCAAGACAGCGCTAGAAAGAACTAGATTCGAGACTGTAAATGCAATGAAAGTGAAATCGTAGAAGATGACGAAGGGGATTTTGGGAAATGACCCTGAAGCACTTTATCGAACCGTGGCAAATTCGTATGGAGCGATATAGGGATAAAGAAGGGGAGTACACTGAAGGTGTTCGTATAAAAATTATAAAAAAAATTCAAATAAAAAGTTTTAAAGCATCAGTCAGGTTCTTTTTTCTTCAAGCCACACCTTGTATCCATAAACGTAGCAAGAAATTATAATTTTTTTAAAAATATCTTTTGGAGGGGTCTCCAGAACGAATTAATCACATGTCCTAGAGTCAACGGCAAATCGATGATTGGTTAATGAATAAACTACGAAACGAACATCTTCTTTGAACGGAGTGTGTTCGTTAAGGGTAATCAAATGCGCTAGAGCAGGGGTGGCGAACCTTTATGTATCAACGTGCCATTTTTTCTTTAAAAAAAGTTTAATGAGGCCATAGACGTGCCGTCAAATAGTACAGTCAATGCTTCATAGTGAACTTTGTGATCGGTGGCGTGCCCAAAATATTGTGTAGCGTGCCATTGGTTCGCCATCCCTGCCCTAGAGTCAACGGCAAATCGATGATTGGTTAATGAATAAACTACAAAACGGACATCTTCTTTGAACGGAGTGTGTTCGCTAAGGTTAATCAAATGCCCTAGAGTCAACGGCAAATCGATGATTGGTTAATGAATAAACTACGAAACGAACATCTTCTTTGAACGGAGTGTGTTCGTTAAGGTTAATCAAATGCCCTAGAGTCAACGGCAAATCGATGATTGGTTAATGAATAAACTATGAAACGAACATCTTCTTTGAACGGAGTGTGTTCGTTAAGGTATCCGACTAGGATGAAAAAGCGATTTTCGAAGAAAAATTCAAAAATATTTTTTATGATCTAAAAATAAAACCACAACTTTTAAGATTCTAAAAGAGTCTTTGTTTTTATTCTTATTCCTTGACATTTATTTGAACTAATGTGTTATTACATTTTTTAAATACGTTTACAGAAAAATGAAATTTCACTAAAATTGATCCACGAAAAACGCGACATCTCCAAAACAAATCATTAAAATTTGATACACGTTTCAAAAACCTTTTAGGGTGTAACAGACCTCAGATTTTATGATAGCTTTTATTTAGTCAAGTTTTACAGTCGCTTTCATTTCGAAACACAGGATAATTTTGGCGAAAAATCAATGACGCCAACATTGAATGTTCGTGAAATATTTATTTATTAAAATAAATTTTATCTTGTGGTCCATTACATTCTAGATAGTTTGAGAAGTACGCATGCGAAATTAAAATTAAATATGTCCAATATTTTTTAAATTATGCTGTTTTTCTTAACATTTAAATTTTTATTAAAATTCTTGGGGGGAAAAATTATTTTCAAAAACTACTGATGATATACGAAATTTTATTTCTAATTGTGACTATTTAAGCCTATTTTTGCTATGTAAGTATGTTTTGTATGTATTTAGCTATGTAAGTCTTTTTTGGGCATGCTTTTTACTTTCTCGTATACGAAGTATACAAAGAGAAAGTATTGTAATCGTCAAAAAATTCGAACTCGAGATTTTGACGAATCTCCACGTTTTAGACCTCCCCGAGTCCGAAAAACATAATTTTGGAATTATGTCTGTGTGTCTGTATGTCTGTGAACACGATAACTCGAAAACTATGAGAGCTACGGGGATGAAATTTGGTATGTGGACTTGACACATAATTTGTAGATTTCTATCAAATTTTGGACAAAATCCGTCCAAGGGAAGTCTGTCTGTCCGCGGTCATATGAACACTATAACTCAAAAACTTGAATAGCTAGATGAATAAAATTTGGTACACAGTTTTATCATCATGAATGTAGGTCTGTATAAAATTTTGGGCCAAATCCGTCAAAGGGTTGACTGTCTGTCGGTCTGTATAATCGCATACTTTTAAAAATTATATCTCCTAAACCCTTTGGCTTAGTTTCGCTTATTTTATTCAAGTTAGTACAGTTGATTTTTGACCTTGGCAGTCTGCGAAGTATTGTAGCTTCGGACGCGCTTCGGAAATCATGGCAACCCCCTGAACCCGAAACTTCGTTCTGACATTTTCCAAATGGAAGGTATGGTGAAATCTTGCATGCTATTTGTAGTAATATTTCCTTCCAAAAACTTTATATAAAGTTGTGGTACCTCAGCACGCTTAAAAATTGAGAACTTACGCAAATTTTTTAATTGTTATCATTTTCCTTTTACACATAATCATAAAAATGGGCGCAGGTCATTTTACAATTATAATGACTCAGAGTTAAGAAGCAAACTGGACAAATAGTATACGGGACGTATGGCAACCCTAGTTAGAGGGAAAATGTTAACATTTTTGGGAAGTATACGAGAAAGTTTAGGGGAGACCACTCCCGCTGGTTTAAAAGATTTTCTCCGAACCTAGTCGGGTACCTTAAGTCAATCACCCGCCGTAATTCTATATGCATTTCCTCATATCAAGATTATTTAGAACTAGCAGTACGCGCACGGCGTTGCCCGTGGAATCAGGACTTCAACAAAATAAAAAAAAAATCGCCCACAATGACACGAAAAAGTTTTCAAAACAAAAGATACACTTTAAAGATTTTCCCGCTTATTTTTTCCGCGATAATAACATGTAGAAAAACAGTACAGAGTACATTAATCCAAAACAATATAAAAAAATTGTTGCCCGTGGAATCAGGACTTCAACAAAATGAAAAAAAAAATTCTTAGAACATGACAAAAAGCTCCGAAGGTTATGACGTCACCTGGCCCTTCATCCAATCAAATTGAAAGCTGCGTTCCGGAAGGCTATCTCTGAAGAAATTTCGCTCGACAAAAATAACTTTCATCTGCCCAGGAATAATTTAATTTTAAAAAAACGGGAAAAGATATTTTAACCGTTCTTGTTTTAAATCAGAGAGAACCGTTCTAGTTATAAGCTGAAAAAAAATTGAAAATAATAGTGTTATTAGAAAGTCGGATGCAACAAATTTAAAAACAAAACTAACATTTAGGTGGTGAAACTGACTATTTTTTAAAAAATTCTCAAAATTCAGTAAATTACTTTAGAAATTCAAAACTAACTTCATTAGAACGGAAATCGCGTGCTCTTTCCGATGGTCTATCTATTTTTGGCGCACAATTATTCGAAACTATTCTATTGAGAAATTAGTGCGAAAAATCAACCAAAACAACAGAAAACATTAAATAAAAAAATTTCTAGATTAAAATTTAAAATTTCGGCTTCGAGGTGCATTCAGTCACCATTACGACTACCTGTGTACCAAATTTCATGGCTGTAAGTGCGATAGATTCGTCTGGACATCGCAGACAAACACACACACACACACGCACGCACACAAACATTGCCTTTTATAAGTATAGATTTAGAACTAGCAGTACGCGCACGGCGTTGCCCGTGGAATCAGGACTTCAACAAAATAAAAAAAAGTCCTCATACAATTACATAAATGAAAGTTTTAAAAACGAAATCAAAACATATTATATATATATATTATTGAGTTTGTTCGCTTCTTTTTCCTCTCGACCGAGTACCGTTAATCCAAAACAATGTTAAAAAATTCCAATGTGATATTTATTACGCCGCAAGCAAAGTCTGAAAGGCAAAGAAATAAGTTAAGATACGCTTAAAAAGAATAATCGAAGTGATCGAGTAAATAAATCATCTCCTCGCAGAACGCGAAAGTAATGACGTCACCCTGCCCCGTCAGCCAATGAAATTGCCCGCAACGTTCCAGAGACCTGTCGCGAGAGGAAGCCTCGATAGAGGAAAAATATCTTTCAACTACCAGGAAAAAATTAATTTAAAAAAAAAAACGGGAAAAGATATTTTAACCATTCTTGTTTTAAATCCGACAGAACCGTTGCAGCTATAAGATGAAAAATTTTGAAAATGATATCTTTATTAGAACATCGGATGCAAGAGTTTTACGTATTCCATAAAATTTTATTTTTAAAAAGTGACTATTTTTTAAAAAAATCCCCAAAATTCAGTAAATTACGTTAGAAATTCGA
>BGPR01010513.1:0-14549 GCA_013235015.1 Araneus ventricosus
TATTTTTTGCGTTCTTTCAAATGCGGTTTCAAAACCCACAACAACAAAAAAAGGAAATGATACTAAAAATCAAATACAGTTAGGAGATCGGAAACTAATTCTAAAACACACTTTTTGAGATATGACTGCTTTCACACAGCCCTAGGGAAAAACTCTAATGTTGCATTTTTCCAAAACTGATTATATTTTTATTAAAACTCTAATGTGCGTCGGATTGCATTTGGTTCGATTCTGCATACAAAAGTTCACATATTTCCGTAGATTTAAATAGTAAATACGGAATTCATAAAATAGTGGGTCGTTTTGGATTGAAAGATTGCATCCATATAATTCGACATGTGAAAAAAAGCCTGCAGGACAAAATTGAAATCTTTGCTTCGAATAAGGGAAAAAAAGAAAAGAAAAAGATGGAAAAAAATTCAGAAGATAAACAGAATCTGACCTTCCTCTCTACTCACACCCTTATTACAGATACTATACATAATTTACAATCGGGTACTAAAACAAAAATGGTTCCGTAATTTATATGTATTAATGCATATGTAAAACACACAAGAATAATCTTTATAAATATGGCATCCTTTTCTTTACTTTCTTAGAGTATATGTAAGAAATAAATCAAGTGTGTCTATAAGAAATGTACTACATTTTCAGTTCATACAAATTTTGGCACAAATCTATAAATTTTGTGTAAAGACCGCTTGCTGAATTTCATCTCACTAGTCGCTGCGTTTTTGAGAAATGTTCATACAGTCTTAGGCATAATTAAAAAAAAAAAAATTCTTTCCGTTTCAAGGAGCTCTAAGGAAATTCTTCTAATTCTCGAGATTGACTTATTTAACAGAAATATTTTATTTTATATACTGAATATTGCAGAAATAAAACTAATTATTTTACAGTGAAACAAAAAAAAATTAATAAATATATTTCACAAGTGATTGATTCGTTACTCATTCTGTTTCCTAGCTAGTTCTCGGAAGTGTTTTCAATTATTTTCAAGATTTATAACTCAATTTCAATTTCAGTTCTTAGAATTAAATAAATCAGAAAATTATTTTAAATCTTACCTTATGATTTTGAAATTATCCACAATATGGTTTTTAAAAAAGACATGGGTGAACAGTAAAATATATTTAAGATTAGAAGGATGACCAAACAAACTTATCAAGCTGCATAGGTAAAATGATGATCATTTTGATGCAACAACTGACAAAAATAAGGTGTTTAAAAATTGCCTTGAAAGATTTCATAATTTTTAATCGAAAACAAATTGCATTTTTATTGTTGTTCAACAAACGGATGGCGATATGTCGCCAAAGCTAGCGCGCATTCTTTGTTTATGTTCTTGAAGGTTACGATGTTTGTGCACAGCTCCACTCTCCGAACGAGTAGGGAAAAGAACTATTGCGAAATTACGCATGCGTCTACTTAAATTGCCGATTTGTATGGAGGCTATTTTTTTTTTTTGTTGTTGTTGTAGTTGTTGCTGTTAGATAAAAGGGAGATGTGAAAAGAAAAAAAAAAAAAAGAGGAGAGGAAGTAGCCAGGAAAATGATTTTCGCTTCAAATTACTTCTTCAGTCCATAAGCCAACATAATTATAGGAATTCTCTATGCGAACGAGTGATAGAATTAGACATGCTCTGGACTAATATACTGGAAAGTAACCCCCAAAATAGCGGATATATACCAATGTTGCTGGGGGTAAAAATACTTGCACGTTTAATAGTTATAATGTAGAAAATATTTTTATATAAAATATAATAAGAAAATCCTTTTATCATTTAAAACGTTTATTTTAAATTAAAATGAAAATATAAAGTGAACCAAACAATTTTTAAAAACCACCGATTAGTAATTTTCTTCATAAATTATTAATAATTTTTCAAGAATGTTATGAAATTTAATTCAATAGTGTGGCATTTCAGTTTTATTGTATATAATTCCAACCTAAATCTTTCTATCGTCTGCATCTTTATTTTTAATTAAAATGAGAATATCTTCTGCTTCAAAGGTTTTTAAATCCTCGAAGTTTCTCAATCAATTACGTTGTCCTACCTGTCCCAAACGATTTTTAAAACTTTCCGGAGGCTTATTTTTTTCATAAGATATTAATAATTTTTAAAGAATGGTACAGAATTTAATTAAACATTGTAAATGACAGCTGAAATATGTGTTCACAGCGTGGGATATGAAAACAGTTATTTTGAATAGTGAATTTAATCTCCATCGACCATTAAAAGCAAGTTGTCAAGTTACAGGAAACCTCAAAACAATTTTCAGAGATTAATGAGATATTTTTCAATATAAGTAAGGTAAAGAAGATTTTATATTCCATTTACTAAATAAATGTTGGCCGCTGTCATGTTCTTTTCTCGTCACAATATTGCACATGCGCAAAGTAGACAGAGTTTTAATTAATAAAAAATTTACTATTCAGCTAATTGTTACGAAACCTTCAACGAAAGCTTTTTCATGCCTCATAGTATTTGTGAGAAAAATTTGAAGAAAATCTATTCAGTAATTTGGAATTCTATACCGTACAATAAAATTGAACATTTCAGCTTCATTTATATAGATTTGTGCTTTTATAAAAAGTGAATAAAAATTACATCCAATTAAAATATCTTTATTTATTATTATTATTATTTTGTATAGGGGAAAGTGTGGTAAACCGAGTAGCTAAGGTTCGAAGGGTACTGAAGCTAAAATATTCGACAGAGAGATTGTCGAATTTTATTGAAATATTCATTGTTTATCGGAATACAATATATCTTTCCAGAAAAGTCACGGTTGCATTATTTTTTATCAATGATTTTTATATAAAATGTAATTTAATTATCAATCTCTTTAATACAATATTGACACAGAGTAGTATAATGGTTACAGAACAGATAAATCACAAGTTTGTCGCATGTAGCAAGGGTCTGTGGTAGCCATTGTACTACTCTGTGTAAGTTTTGTATTAAAGAGATTGATAATTATATTACATATTAATAAGAAACACTCGTTCTATGATTTTATACCGACGTTTTCACGAAATTCCTATGGCGCGGACCCGAACTGCGCCTTTCTTGTGGTTTATTTTTTCAGAGAAAGAAATCGAATAAAGTACATTTTTCTATAAATGATTTTTTAAATTCACTTTGTCAGTAATAACAAATTAGGGCTTGTTTAAATACATATTTTGTGCAGTAAAATCTCTCTATAATCGGCCACCCCTGATTAGTTGTCCCCTTTATTAAAGGCCACTTTTGTTCAGCACTGAATTTTTGGTCCATAAATATAATGACAATTTAAACTCTAGTAATGGGCACACAAACCCCTCTGGGCGACCAGGTTGGTCGTCTTCTACCTTTTAGTAAGGGGAAAGAGAGGAAAGAAAGAACAAACCAGCGGGAGTGTTCTCCCCTAAACTTTCTCGTATACTTCCCCAAAAGGTGCCGTTTCCCCTTCCCCCGCGTGGCTAAAAAAATTCGAACCTACTGTTACCCAGAATCCAATAACTATCAGAAGGTTTTTCATTATAGTGATTGAAAAATATCTAGGTAGAGAATCAAATTCAAAGAGATGCGTGCCGATTTTCCGCTCTTGCGGGACTCAAGGACAAACTGACGTAATTCGCTCCATAGCTTTCGCGTGCACAGAAGATTGCTTCCAGTACGCATGCGCGTGGAGATAACAAATTCTTTTCCAAAGTAAATTATACAGACCGACAGACAGTCAACCCTTTGATGGATTTGACCCAAAATTTTATACGGACTTACATTCATGACGATAAAACCGTGTATCAAATTTTATCAGTCTACCTATTCAACTTTTTGAGTTATAGTGTTCACATGACCGTTTACATACAAACAGGCAGACTTCCGATAGACGGATTTTGCCAAAATTGGAGAGAAACCTGCAAATTATGTGTAAAGATCACATACCAAATTTCATCCCCGTAGCTCTGATAGTTTTCGAGTTATCGTGTTCACAGGCACACATAATTCCAAAATTGTGTTTTTCGGACTCAGGGAGGTCTAAAAGGTGGAGATTCGTCAAAATCTCGAGTTCAAATTTTTTGACGATGACACTACTTTCTCTTTGTATACTTCGTATACGAGAAAGTAAAAATAGCTACACTCAAAACCAACAGCGGAAATGATTGAAATTAACCATTCCTTTTTTATTGTGAAGAGAAAAGCGAACTTCGGCCTTTACTAGAATTGAGCATTCTAGGGATCATTTTGCCTTTTAGGCGCTGATTCGTTTGCTGAGGTGTGTTGTGACCATCAGCAAATGAAACTTTCAACTGAACAGACTTTAAGAAAAATAGATTATATTATTACTGCCCATTCATCAACAACTAGCCATGAAAAGTTAAGGGATTTATTTTAAAATGTTTGCTTTTTTCAGTGCAGCGGATCGGTGTTGACAAACAGCAATAAAGTTACTTATTCTTGGTAGTTTGAAAGGTTTGTAATTAAGGTCGTGCTGTAGCTTTACCTTCAAAATATCAATAATACATTGTTATTGTATGAGAGCGGGGCGACGAAAATTACGATTGAAAATTGGGTCTCAAATACTGAAAGGTTGAGAAAAGAAACACTGTACTATGGTGACAAATCGTCCTCCTTTAACCCTTTCAAGTTCACTACATGTTTCGTTTTGAAACTTACTCAATTTATTTCAAAAATGAGTGTTAGACATGTAGCTGATCATAAATATGTAAAGGAAAAAAATTAGCATTTTTCATTTTCATGAAACTTGTGGTTTCACAGTGAAGCCAATGAACGGTAACTGGCTATTTTCCCTCCGAATTAGTTATCATCGAAATGCAATTTCAATTATGCATTTAATTTATAAGTGTACGTGAGTACTCAGGATATTCAACCTTCATAAAATTAAATATTGCTTTCGAAGATACAACTTTAAAAAGATCAATTTGTACAAGAACCCTCAACATTTTGTTTCTCTTACAAGCAGATACAGATTACAGATCACAAGCAATTTAGCTCTTTCAATGCCGATATCTTTGTGAATACTAACGGTATGTATTGAACTGGAATTTTTGTATAAGTTGGCCTATATATATGGTTACTAAGATGTGAAAGAAAAATTACCCTACGTTTCGCCAATGCGCAGTAAAAAAATGTTCAATGTGTGCTTTCACTGCGAAACCAATGAGCATGAAAGGATTAAAGAGGACAGTCCTTCTTCTGTAAGTTCTGTCCTACCTCGAAAAGTCCTACATGTCCTCCTTTTTGAAATTAGAAGACTGAATGTATATTTAAATTCTGAAAATTTATGGAATTGATAGAAGATGGATGGGAAAATTCAGCCTATTCAAAAATGAACATTTTCCAAATGAATTTGTTTTTCATTTTCAATTTATATTGTGCTGCCCTGAAATTAATGAAGCAGCTGAAAGGTTTTTTTTTTCTATTGCTGATGATTTTTGGACCTGTGAAAAATCAAGACTGAATATTGATTGAACCTGCAGAACTGGCCGTAAAATTCAGTATGAAGGATATTTCTTGTTCATATATTTATAATATGCTGTTAGAAGATGATGAATTGAGAAAAATATTCATTCAGTGGAAAAGTACTCGCTTAAATAATTATTAATAGGTATGTAAGCATAATTACAGTCTTAAATGTTACAAATGTTTTTATTGTGCATTTATCATATTATAGTGCATTATGCGCTACTGTTGCAATGAATAAAGTGTTTCTTTTATTTACAGTATTTTTTTCAATTTATATGCGTCCTTCTTTTTACTGTAAAAAATTTGTTCACCTTATTTTTGTCATATTCGTGCACTTTCTTTTCTTAAACTGTCAACTATCATGTTACACAATGATGTTTTGTAATAAAGGAAACTACTTTGCTCACATGAACATTCCTTGAACTGAATAGAGCACAATTATTCTAGAGTTAGCGCCGGTATGAGGCTGATTTGAAAGTCTAACAATTTTCTTAGGAAATAATTTAGTAAGTATTTCTTGAACAGATTTTAACAACCTTAGAATCATTCACATCTGTATTCATTTTCCAAAGATAATTTTTAAATATGTATAGACGTGTTTATTAAAGTTTTACCACTATTTTAATACAAATTTTTTCTATATAAAATTTTTGGGCTATGAACATAAAACCATTTTATTTGCAGTTCTATAAAATTCTTTATTAAAAGCTTGGAATTTATATCTGGGCTGGTAAACGAAAATTAGACTTGAAGGATCCAGGGAAAAGATGATGATATTTCATTTTTTCCTGTTTTTGAGATTTTGGAGCCATCTATTAAATTATAGACGTAGTTTTATGATAATGTATTTGGAAACGGTTAGGACGATAATATTCCTCAGGATTATACATTTCAAATATTGAGTTGGGGAAGATGGTGTTAAAATTAGAGGAAAAACTACATGGCAACCAAATTGGTATCATAGAAAAGATAATTTTTGTGGTATAATATTTTCCGAGGTTATCAAGGTAAAACGCCAAAATTCGCTTAATCTGTAATTAAAGATTTAAAAAAAATGGCCCCAAATTACACATTCTCCTACCACCACTATAGTACGTTTGTGCAAAATTTCATAGCTCTAGGTATAGCGGTTTGCCCTGGCGAGTTCAAACGCACGCACATTCTTCTTATTATTAGAGATCTATAAATATGTTACAGCTTTTAACTAAATTTGACATCATGGTTTGCTGCATTTCCTCAATACTTAACTAAAACGAAGAGAAAATTATCTTCAATAATATTAGTTACGTGGCAAAAAACAAGAAACCTTAGTTTTCGTTTTTCGCAAAATTTAAAAAATTTGAACCTTATCGTTTTGCCATTAGACCCTTCATTTCATCGGGATGAATTATCAAAACATGAAAGTTGTAATACGCGAAGCTAAAAGTTCTAAGATTGTATTATTATTAATGTCGGATATACGTAACGTATACCGTACAAAGAAAAAGAAACCGATGTTTGTCTCTCTCGGGTCCGATAAAACACAGTAGACAACGAGCATAGAAATCAACACACAGAGGCTTCAAACTCCCAAAACGAAATCGTGAAAATTGCTGTTTGCGATTATAATGTGTTGTATAAAGCCTATCAAATGATTGCAGACACTCGAATACAGAACAAGTTTAATGTGAATTTCAAAAATTCTTTAAATCATTTTTTAAATGAGCGAAAATTTTCTAGCAACACATTTGTAAACTATTTTCCGATTTGGTATAAAATGTATAACATTGGTTTGTCCACAATCCCTGTGAAAACTGTCGTCTTCTGCAATAATTCTGATTTTTCATGCATTTTTTCTATGGTGACCAACCATCCTCCTTTAGAGAGAGCATTACTTCTTTTAACCTTTTATTTACTGACGGTACTTAGAAGTAATAATTTAATAATGCTTATATCTTCGTAATTTGACCGCATTTTCTGACAGTATTCACATGAACACAAACAATATAGTTTCGACAGCAAGCAGTAGATGACAGTTGAAAACAGGATTTAAATTTTTTAAATCATCAATTAAATTAATTAAGCTATTTTAATTAATTAAAAAGTTTTACCCACTTTCCTGGGGTTATTCTGCACCAAAACTTATCTAATGATTCCAAAATAAAATTGAAAAATTGCTGGTAAGTTAATTTGGTAAATAGAGGGTTAATAAGTTTTTTGCTTCGTCGAAAAGTGTTCTCCTGCATATTTCTATTATGCATTTATCATATTATTCTTATGTCTCTGTATTTTTGTTGCAAGGAATAAAATATTTCTTTTATTTAGAATATTTTTTTCTTCAATTTATTTGTGTCCTCTCTTTTATTGCAAAAAGATAGGTCACCTTTTTATTACTTCAGGTGTTCCTTAATATTCACTTTGTTAGAAATGGCGAATAGGGCTTGTTTAAATACGTATTTTGCACTTGCAAGCATGGTACCCTTTTACCTCGGCCAGTTTTCCTTGGAGTGGAGAGCGGCCGCTGTAGAGAAGTTCCACTGTATATCAGAAGTCCTGAAATCTCTATTTAATTTCCCCAAAAAAATCATTTCTTCTTGTACCCATTTACAAATGCAAATGAAGGTGAAATTCTCTACCATTTCACCGACAGTCTGTACTCACAGTTACAACACATCCGCAAGTAGAATTAAGAAATATTCGACAAAAACATGGCATTCGCGTGCCTCATTGCATCTTCGAATTTCAAGGTGGCGGGAATATTTCTCATTTGGCGGTTTTCTTCAATGACCGGACGTCGCCAATTTAATATTGCGCCAATCGGCTTCCGTTCCTTGATCATGACTTCTCATTGTTTTGTTTCTGTTCGTGCTTGATACCGCAACGTATTTATTGCATTTTTTTTCAATCAGTATAATTATATTCCGCAAATAAAAATTCATTGGATAACTTTCACTCCAACAGTGAAGGTTACAGGAGGAAGAATGCTTGTTGCAACATGGGTTTACTTCGAAGATTTTTGCGATTAGAGTGTCATAATTTTAGCTCGTTGACGCAAACATGAGTTGATCGTACGTGACCAACAAATAGAGATTTTATTATTATTATTATTATTAAACTGCTATAAAAACATTAAGATGATCTATAAGCACATTAACGCCAAAAGGCATTTATCGTTTTTGCTGTAAAAGGGGGAGGATTCATTGTTTTTTCATCGTCATTGTTTCAATGGCTAACATTCTCTTCTTTTTTATTGAAATCTTTTAAATAGCTTTCTGTTAAATTGACTTAAAGAAATTTGTACCGTCAAAAAAAATTTTCAATTTCAGCCTCACAAAATAGGTGACATCAGGGTCTGATTAAGTCTTTGAACCGCTCTGTGCAAAAGTAAAAAATTATGCCTCTATGGAACTACAATGTAAGCATTCTAAGAAAAAGTATATGGTCTTTTTTACATTTTTTTAGCGAATGTCCAAAAACAACAGTGTAACTCGGTAATTGACACAAATATTTATAATAACTTTTCATGTAAAATACTTCATTTTTAAAAAAAATTAGTAGGCATATAGTTCAGACGATTTTTTTTTTACTAACTTTAGTTCTGAGAATTCTCTAAATATTCAGAAACATCTAAACTGTTACTCAGTTCATATTCCTAATACAGCGAGATATGACAATCTTGTTTCAGATGTTGTCGTTTGCAAATAGTTCTTAATTATTTTTAGTTTCGAAAAACTACGCTCCCTGGAGGCAACACTTATTGGAAGAGTTAGTAAAATGAATAGAGCAAGCAATGCCCAAGTTTGGAGCAAAATTCATTTTTGTTATCAATTTCAAAACTTCCAAAGGTGGTAAATCTTTTTCCAATAGAGAACACACCACTGATATTTTATTACAAAGTTTCAGGCTGTTTATATCTTTGCAACTGGTCAAAATTACAGAAGAACTACATATATATAAAGTAACATCTTTTAGTTCCTATATATGTTATAAAAAACAGAAGTAACTGTTGTGATGTTGCAGCTGAGAAAATCTTTGTTCTAAAGAATTGATTGCAGTGCCAACCAGGTGGTAAAAGAATTCAATTTTGTATTTTTCCTGTGAATCGATTATGGGCTCATCCTGATTTTCATAATCAAGTTGACTTTTTCGCCAATGAACTCAATGTTTAGATATTGATTCAAATTTTTTTATCTGCATCTACTTCGGATGCCATTTCGCCAGCATCTACTTCGGATGCCATTTCGCCAGCATCTACTTCGGATGCCATTTCGCCAGCATCGACAAGGATAGCATTAAAGTGATTATCCAATCTCAAATTCCTAAAAGAAAATTGGAAAGATTATATATAGATTACTGGAGTAGTGCCTTGAAATTTTTGTGGTCGTTAGTACATAAAATTAGATTGTTTTATTGTTTTTTAAAATGTTTCAGAAAATTTTCTAATTCAGAAACTCTGTTGCGATTTTTTTCTCATTTTGTTTTGGCGATTTTCGCCCCTCGATTTTTTATTACTTCGTGGTGGGGCACGTGTTCGTCCGGCCCTGGTGACATATCATTGATGGCTGAAATGTATAATATGCCATCGCTTAACAAGCAACACCAATTATTTCTATTTTTTGAAATTTCAAAGAGGAAGAAAAAAACAGACATTTTCGTAACAAATAACGAATATTTCTGAAATTCCGCTTTCCTATGGAAAATGTTGAACAAAACGGCAACTAATTACTTTTCCGTCACCGAAGCAAGTATTTATGTTATTAAATATATGTATGCCAACTGCTATCAATGTACTTCACATCGTTAATTACTTGCACAGCATTTTGCCGCTAATGACTGTGTCGGAGAAGCGATTAGCGACGTGATAGAAGTTGAGTAGTGCTCACATACCTCCGGTTGTGTTCCGATTTTCCTCCGCCCTCTGGTGAAAATGCCGAGCAACGGTGTCGCTAATCACTTGCTCGACATCGCATATCGGCGGGAGGTACTTCTGTAGGTATAACTGCTACCAGTATTTCATGCAGCTAACGATAATCCAACATTTCTTCTCCAGTGACTGCCCGACACAAATCGGACGTGTGGACCGGGCTATAGGAAATGCTCTGTCTAAAACATCCCCGAAAGGAAACAAACGGGTCTCATAATGTTACTTACCTAAAAATACCTTATATTTTAGCTTCTCTTTTTCAAGGACAAGAGCTGTTAACTCCATTTCCAATTAACTTTTCAATGTGCTTTATTGAGGAAGATTGCTTTGTGTGCATGAGTACCAGTGCTATGCACTTTTGCTCAATCTCGAATGCTTCTTTAACGACAGTACATAAACACATCGGAAACACAAATGTTGGAAATGAGACCAATAAAGAAAATCGCCAGACGAAGAAGAAATAAAATAAATAAATGTAAAAAACTTATACGAAATACAATTATTGTGAAAAGGTTTTACAAAATATTAATGGTCCTGGAAGGAAGAGTCCGGAAGGCAATGTGAAAAGGTTTTATTATGCGGGTTTGATAGAAAGGGACCATTTTGTAGGGGAAACTGCATTTAGCATTGTTAGCAACAAATAGAAGTTGAAAAAGAGTGAGTGGATTTAGATTATCTAAAAGGAATGTAAAAAAATGTAAGGTCTGTATGGGTAATTTTGCAGACTCTGTAATTTTGATCTCTTTAAAAGAACAGTATGAAATAGAAAGAATTTTTTGTGAGGGCAGAATTCATTGAACAATGCCTCGTTTCCATTCTTAATTCCCAATTACTTCAGAGACTGGGGGGAGGGAGAGTAATTTGCAACACGTGTTTCGCATTCTGATCACAGTAACGAATTGATTTGAAAAGATTAAAAACTGATGACATCACAATGGATGTAATTGTTTGTTCCCAATTACTCCAAAACACAGATTTTTGATGTTTTTCGGCAAAGGTATCTTCCATTTCATGGTATATCGCATATCAGTGGCGAATCCGGGGGGTTATCGGTATGCAACCCCCCCCCTCCCCGAGCTAGACCAAAATTCTTAATTTTATTTAAACTCACTACAACTGTTTCTTCTTAATTTTCATTTTTAAAAAGTAATAAAATCGTGACAACATTGCTTTCTGGCTTGACAGGCTCGAAAATTTTCCTACTTTTCTAGTCATTCCACTTGTACTTGTAGCGTTGACGCGGCCGAAAACATTTTTTGGCTGGTTATTTCATTGTCATTTTTATTAAATTATGGAAAGTTTTGTAGTGTCCTTTATGATTCTTATGGTCAGGTGAGGAAAGTCTGTAAAATTAAAATGTTTTGGCTTACATAAGCCATGAGGTTTGACAGTCGTCACTACGATACAAAATTTTCCTTCCCTCCCCCCCCCCCCCCCCCCCCGACCCGAATCCTGGATTCGCCACTTTCGCATATAAACTGTTATAACTATTTACTACCTTCAAGTAGGAATGATTTATTATCATTCTAATTCAAATTTAGTCGGGAAAAGTTACGAAACTAATCTTAACAATTAACTGAGCATTATGACTTACAAGATGAAAATAGTTAAGATTTAGAAATCACACATAATAATTAGTAAAAACTAGGATTTCAATTTAGTAGCAGAAAATAGATTTTCCACTTCATATAGAATGTTCATATCACTATTCCACTAATTTTTCTTTGACGTAGGGAAAACTAGGGATACTTGACCCTACTTTTATTTTTTCTTATGTTTCTCGATTATTTGAATTTTTATAATCATAAAAGGATTCGTTTTTAAGAATGAGATATATACTTATTCTAAATAGATATCTCATTTAATCATAAAAGAAATAAATTTCATGTAACCGAGTAGGGTCAAGTATTCCTAAGGTTAGAGATACTTGACCCTAAGGGTAGGGATACTTGACCCTATGCATGCAAAGCGTACTTAAATTCTTTTGATAATTTGCATGTACGCGAAATTCAGATAATAGGTTATAACTACTGAATAGAAAACGTCTTTATTATCAAATAATATTAATGAAGCTAATATTAAAAATTAAATATTATGGCTACTATAAACCCAATTGTTATTAATATAATCTAGTTAATAAATTAATTTCGTTAAGTCATTACGTTAAAGCTAGTTATTAAATTAAATTAGTTCAAAATTTAATAAACAATTAAAATGTTGATTTCATTAAATGAAAAAATTACAGCAATAGAATTGGAAACCTAGCAACGTCATTGTGTTGAAGAATTGCCGGTTTTGAAAAATCAAAAACAGAATAGCATCAATACGCACAAAAGAAATTCTAAAAAATTTTGCACAAAACAAGAAATTGAGACGCTTAATAAACTTATTCGGTTTCCTAATATTTTTAAAAAATAAAAGAAAAAGAAAAACAATATATTTTAGGAAAAAATTCATATCAAGAAAGAAAGACAAACTCAACAGAAATGACGAAATGTTAAATAAAACCAAATGATGACAAATAGTTCGAGCAAAAGATTTTTATTAATAAATAAATCTTTCTTTCTCAGGCGAGGAAAAAATAGATTAATGAAATTTAAATTCTTTTTAAAATTCCTACTAAAATTATTATTAATATTTCTACTAAAATAATATTATATTACAAACTCCACGCAGCAGAAAATTGATCCCAACCACATAATGCAAAATTCATATCAAGAAAGAAAGACAAACTCAACAGAAAAGACAAATTCAAACAATAACAAATAGTTCGAGCAAAAGATTTTTATTAAAATAATAAATAAATCTTTCTTTCTCAGGAGAGAAAAAAATTGATTAATGAAATTTAAATTCTTTTTAAAATTCCTACTAAAATTATTATTAATATTCCTACTAAAATAATATTATATTACAAACTCCACGCAGCAGAAAATTGATCCCAACCACGTAATGTAAAATTCATATTAAAAAAGAAAGACAAACTCAACAGAAACGACGAAACGTTAAATGAAACCAAACAATGACAAATAGTTCGAGCAAAAGATTTTTATTAAAATAATAAACAAATCTTTCTTTCTCAGGAGAGGAAAAAAATAGATTTATGAAATTTAAATTCTTTTTAAAATTCCTACTAAAATAATTATGAATATTCCTACGAAAATAATATTATATTACAAACTCCACGCAGCAGAAAATTGATCCCAACCACGTAATGTAAAATTCATATTAAAAAAGAAAGACAAACTCAACAGAAACGACGAAACGTTAAATGAAACCAAACAATGACAAATAGTTCGAGCAAAAGATTTTTATTAAAATAATAAACAAATCTTTCTTTCTCAGGAGAGGAAAAAATAGATTAATGAAATTTAAATTCTTTTTAAAATTCCTACTAAAATAATTATTAATATTCCTACTAAAATAATATTATATTACAAACTCCACGCAGCAGAAAATTGATCCCAACCACATCATGTAAAATTCATATCAAGAAAGAAAGACAAACTCAACAGAAACGACGAAATGTTAAATAAAATCAAACAATGACAAATAGTTCGAGCAAAAGATTTTTATTAATAAAAAAATCTTTCTTTCTCTCTTTTTCTATGATTTTAGAAGACGCAGTAAAATGTCTGCGGCTTTGTATTTGATAAGTTTACGGATTATCCCTTGGATCTTGACTCTATCAAAGGCTTTCTGTACGTCTAGGAAGACCGCTCCAGTGCATTCACCTTTTTTAAAGCCACTCGTAATATACTCTACTATTCTTAGAAGTTGGTGCGTTGTAATTCAGGATTTCTTAAAACCAAATTGCTCCGGGCAAGAGATTTTGTTTTCGACAAGATGCTCGTTTAATTTGTCTAGAATCAAGTTTTCAGTTAGACTACTGTTTGCACTGAGTAGCGAGATTCGACTATAACTTTCTGGCTCAGTGGAGTCTTTTCCGAGTTTAAGAATTGGCACAACTACCGCGGTCTTAAACACTTTTGGAAAATAGAAAAATGTAAAGATATTGTTAATGATTTCTATAAACTCGAAAATCATTGTGCATGGTAGATTCTTCGTTTCGTTTTCTTACGCATTATCTTTGCTTTTCTCCAAAGCATACCATCTTCTGTGTTCAACGCTTCAAGTTCTTCGGTCTGATATTTTGTCCGATTCTTATCTAATTTT
>BGPR01010513.1:21335-52219 GCA_013235015.1 Araneus ventricosus
TACCACCTGGCGTTTGCAATCATTCTTAGGGTTTTGGTTTCAAGCACCTGAATGCTTTGTAAATTACTTTTGGAGGTGCAAACCAAAATGGGACTCGCGTAAGTGAGAATTGGTCTGAGATATGCTAAATAGTAGTGATGAGTCATTCACTCCAGAACGAATCCGAAGTTTCCGTATCTTCAAAAGGAGCAACAGGATTCGAGTCCGATCAAAAGGAACAATTCCGCTGAAAGGTACGGGCGGAGTGAGCGGCGGGTACCCCGGAATTCGTCAAGAACAAGAATAAAGGTACGAATACGTTCCTCCTTAAAGACTCGGGACTCCCGGTACGGATCCGGACTTCCCGTTCGGATTGGTATTCGGAGTCCCCGCTCGGATTTCCCGTACGTATCCGGACTCCGAGTTCCAATGCGGACTTCTCGTTCCTGAGTGAACGACAGGTGCATTGGGTGGGAGGGAGAAGGAGATAAGAAAATAATGTTGCTCTTGCAGGGCGTCTTGTCTGTGAAATCACCATGTTTTGTTGCAGCAGATAAGTTTCTTCGCGGTTCGCGGAGAGAGGATACTAAGACTCGGTTGATTTGAATAAAAACAATCATTTACGCTGTGCATACAGATCGATTTCTGAGGTTTTTTATCGTAGAATAGTTGGGTGGATCAATGATTCTAATTTTTTAGTTTCTTTCTTGATTCCAAATGGAGTAAAGAATTTTTTGTGACTATTAAATTTCAAGGCTTTTGATATTGCTTGAAAAAATTCTTATAACAGTAAAGCCTGAAAAAAAAAATAACAACTCTCTTTACTTTCATCAGTGTTTACTCATGTTCCCATCTTTCACAGTAGCGAATTTAAATGTTATAAGCGTTTAATGATTATCCCAAATTAAAAGCTAATTAAAAAGGCTAGACTTTATGTATGCTCCAGTGTAATATTGGAAATAAAGAACCAGAAACAGCACAGTTTTATTAAATATCATAAACTCCGCCTCTCTGATTAGATTTTTTATTCTTCAAAATGTTTTTGTATTTTTAGCATATTCTTGGACATTAAAATTTTCTTATTCAGTTATTTTAAGACTTCTTTTTCTTTACACTTGGGCAATGATAAACTATATAATTTCGAAGAGCATGCTAAAGTTTCTAGTTTAAAAGTATACCTGATGTTCTAACTTAACTTGATGACCATTCTGCCGCCATTTTAATTACACCCCTTCAATCTGCATGACCTGAGAGTTTCTCCACTTCGTAGTATTTTAACATTACGTATAACATCACATATTTGGGCAAACAGATGATTTAGAATAATCTGCTATCAAAATGGCTTTCTCTTCTAACCAGAAAGAAATTGAGAAATCTGATGAATTGCAGAAAAAAAAAGGACTTGCAATATATTATAAAAATTGTTAAACTACCTCCTTTGACGTACGTCTTAATAAAATAAATTAATAATAACTGTAATTAAAAATTATTATATTTTTTTATTTTTAACTCGAGATTACAATATCAAAAAATCATTTCATTAAATGAATCTCGATAAATTTAAATTAATGGATTTGATAAAAACTAGTTAAGAAAACATTTTGAGTTTGTACTTTTTCAAACAATGAAAAATTTTTGGTATACAAGTTTAAGATAAGTCAACAAATAGGAACGCAATTTAGAAATTATTAAGAAATAATATTTCTTCCATGTGAGTAATTTAAAGGACATCGAAAATTTTTTTATACCTTTTGATTTTGAACGAGGGAACTAAGAATAGGAAAAATTTAAAATTTATCTAATAATAAATTGAATAATAAAGAGTAAAATAGAATAAAAAGTTGAAAATGTGTTTAAAAAATTATAAAAGAGATGACCCTAAATTTAATCGTGGAAATCATTAGCCTTGTAGCGATCGGAACAAGACATAATGGGACAATTTTTGCGGAGGCTCGAGCCCTTGTCAGGAAAGCTACTAAGACGGCGTCCTGCCGACCTTGCAACGTTGGCACGTAATGGAAAAGACATATTTAAATGACACCTACAATTTGCTCAACATTTAAATGCTGAAATTCAACTGACAGAAATTCACAAAAAATTTACATTTTGTGAATGCAGTTAATAATAGATTTTAACAGCAGTGGATCTTTGAAAACTGCAAAGGGTTGTTTAATTTTCCCTGATGATGATTAAAAGATTTTTTTATTGTAGAAATCAAAAGCGTCTCAAAATGCCGAAGATTTTAGCAAAGTTTCATTAAATGCACTAACGGAATTTTAAATATTTAACAGAAATGTCAATTAAAAATTATAATAAGTAATTAAAATTAACAATTAAAATTATTATCAATATAGATAATTATATAATTATAATTATTAATCAAAATTATTATCAATATAATTCATTAATTATTTAATTAAAATTAAAATATTATTAATTACGATTCATAATTATTTTATGAAATACAAGTTCAGTAATAAAGATATTATTATTAAAGAAATGATGGTCAATAAATCAATTTACGTTTCGGATCGGATCCAAGTCGACGAAAGGAACGAATCCGACACGTCACCCTTGTGAAATCTCATTTTAGCGTCTCCAACGGAAGAGCTATCGTTAAAGAACAAACGAACAACCGCGAAGAAAGTTAGCAACTTAAATTTATATATAAATATAAAATTTAATAATATAGTGGTATATGTAAAATAATAGTCAAATAATGGTTAATTTAAGATCATGTATTACTTTCGGTTAATTTTAGATATAAGCTCCGTTCATCAGAATGTGCTAACTATCTTTTTATTATACAAAATGATCCAATTTAAGCAAGAGGTGTTTATTCATTTCATGTGCAATACGAATGCATCCCAATCAAATTTGAAAAGATGCTCTCCTGAGTAAACGATTTCGGTTTCAAAAGGAAAAAAAAAAAAAGAGTTGGTGGATACACTACATGGCGCAACCCTGCAAATCATCACTGCTTTTATTTATCTGATGTTTATTTTTGAAATTTACCTGCAATAACTTCTTTTAAATAGATCATGTGAAATTTTAAAATTAAAATAACATGAAAAAAGTATTAAAGAGTGTGCAATATTTTTTGCAATACGAAACATGTGGAAATAAAATGAAAAACACGAATTCATGCGCAATAAATTTATTTTCAATCACTTATTGCATCAAAATATAATTGAATATACTGGGTGACCATTAAAGTATCCTACACACCCTCTCTTATCTTAATTTCAGAACGATTACAGCTATAATCATTAGAAGAAATGTGTATGTATGTTAAACTGGCTATATCCGCTAGGCTTAACTAAGCTTACAGCGTCACCTGACAGCAAGCTGTGGAACTAACTCGAAAACAGTAGGAAAGTTACTTTTCCCTCGTTCTTTTCTGACCCCATCAATTTCGACGGCGCAAGCTCAGAAAAGCCTGCTCATTTTGCGATGTGCGGAATTAAAATGCCCGTCTGGAAGTAAGTATCGCGTCTCAAATAGCAGCGCGAAGTGCTGAGAGTGTAAAATCCAAAACGTACTTAATTGCAATTCAATTCGATAGGTGGCAGCACGGAGTTCAATCTAGTCTTTAGTACCAAAACGATTAATAACTGGAACTCCCACACTAACTCACTAGATGGCACTCCGAAACGCCTGTTTCATAGTCGGTAAAAGCGGCGAAGAACATGTCCATTCTGAACGAGATACTCCTATGACGCAATGCTAATTGAATTACCAATAAAGTCTAGGGCAGTGACGGCGAAACTTTTTGATAAATGGATCAAATTCTATTCATTATTATTTTAATACTAGCCCGTGGATCACTAAGTCAGTGGCGTCAATTGTGGAAAGGGGAGAGTGTGGTAAAAAGGGTGCAAACAATTTGGAAACTCCGAAAATTTGTTAACAAAAACTTTCACACTTTTAAAATCCTCTAAAAAGTGTAAGTTTCATTTCTATTTTACAAGTTTCACTTTTTTAAGTGAAGAGAAAAAAATAAAATTCGGCGCCAAAAAATTGATATCATTAGGGTGATATTATGAAGTGTAAATTAGATATTACAGAAAAAAATATATGGAGTGCTGTAGGCTGAACTCATATGTAAGTAGATCAAAAAATTTAATAATATTTTAATCATTAAATTAAAATATAACAACAAATTTGAATTATTAAACACATCTTGACGGCCCCACCATCTGAAAATCTAGTACAATAGGTCTTAAGTGGAAAAGAAAACTAGACCTGATAATCAAAATGCATAAGCCAGTGTGAGGAAAATCAAATATAGGAGTAAATGATATCAATAAGAAGTTACAATCTACATATACACAAAAGTAGTTTGCTTTTTTCTTAATGATTTTGAAAGGTATTTTTTTACTATATTTTTTTACTTTATATATATATATATATATATATATATTATTTTATCTAATTTTTTATATTTAATTATATTAATTTAAATCTATAATATTTAATAATTATGGATTTAATTTAATTTTTTTAATTATATATTTAATTTTTCCGCGTCTTAAAAATAAATCCCTTTTAACTCCCCTTAACTTTCTACGTTTAAAATAGCGAAAATATGATTAAAGTTATTTGATTTTAAATTCCGGAAGTTAAATATTTCGTATACGGTGTTAGCGACAAAGTATGAAGGAGAAATGCTGCCCATTAGTAGGGCATCTGTTGAAAGAGCCAGAAACCTTTAAAACAAACTTCTTTGTATGATTTTAAAATTAAACTTATTTGTACTGGTAATGTTTCAGCAATTTGTAATTAAACTGGTATCATTAAAAAGATAATTTTGAATTATAAGTAATTCAAATATCATTTTCTTAGATAGTATTTTTTTGAAAATATTGCGAAAAACGCTAAAATTTTGCTTAATTTTTAAGTAACTGAAATTTTACTTTACTTTTGAACTTTAAAAAGTTGACAATTATTTTCATCTTTTTTTGAAGAGCATGTGTGCCAAATTTCATAAAGATCGAGTAAAACTAGAGATTTGTACAAAATACATCCTTATAATGTAAAAAACTTCTTTTGTTGTATCAATATGTAGTCCAATTTCATTGTTTCGCCATTTTTTTTCTTTAAGTCCAGTCTTTTTCTTTCTTTCTTCGTTACTTCAAATAAATTTAGTTTTTGAAAGACTTTCTATGTTATTTTAAAAAATTTACTGTTTAGCAATGACATTAAGCTCATCTTTCCACTTGAGGCAATATAATATTCCTGGAGATTATGCAATTGATTTATTTGATATGATGAGATTAAATTTTCACTTTATAATAAGCTTAATAATACGCAATAATTGCAGATTATAATTATGCAAAATTTAAAAAATAATCTTCATTGAATCTCATGTTTTTTAGACTTTTTTAACTGTTGAATGTAAAGACTTATGTCATTAGTTTTAATAGACACAAAAACATACTACTGTATCAAAATTTATCTCAAATGCTAATACATTTCCTATCTACTGTTTTCTTCTTCTTTTTTCGCACAACTAATTATTTTCTCAGTCTTTTGTAGCAATTAATACTTTTAACTTAACAAAAATTAAATAAGTTGGAGAATTTAAAGTTTGTTAATATTTTGTTTACTGCTACAAAAGCAATGTAAAAATAGAGAAATGATAATTACAGCTTACCTCTCAAAATTTTTTTCTTTCCTTTTTGAAAGATACGCTACATATGTCTTTACTCTCCTACGACTAAAAACAGAAATAACACTTTCCTCACCAATTATTTTCCATGAAAGTCAGACCAATAAGACAGAGGGCCTTTACTCTTCTAAACGCAAACTCCTCCCAAGCGCATAAAGAAAAGCGCGAGTGTCGTCTTTTCATAGATGTCATTTAGTGTCCTAGTCACAATTTTAGCCAAGAAAACCTTTTCCTAGAGGCGAGTTCCCTCGTTTGTCGGGTTTCTGACAGTAAAATGAAACTACAGAAAAAGAAAGAAAAAACACCTCTTAAAGCTATCTCTTACAAGAACCGCACCCTTTCTGCACAAAGGGATGCATTTCCTTCCGTCTTTCCGGGGGCTTTCGAAACCAACAAGAAATCTTAATGAGTATTGCGGCTCGACTTTGCACAGAAGAGGTACCCTGTTCCACAAGCCCGAGGGCTTGTGCAGCCATCGCAACATTCTGTAAATGATCGGAAGGTAGAAGGAAGTGGACAGAGAAATAAGTATAGTTCCTACGGGCAGTTGTAATTGCGTATGCGTATTCGACCACCCGCTGTTCGGCTGGTCGAATTACGACGGCAATAAATCCAAAATGACTGAACGCCGAAACATGGGCCTTGCGTACAGGGCTATTTTATTTGTTTGCTTTAAAATGGCTTACTATAGAGAAAGAGTTCTTTTTTCCCCTCCCACACTTCCTGGGCGGCCCAAATTATCTTCTGTTTAAGGGGCCCACTTGCCATTGGGCAAGCTGGCAACCTCGCCAATCCGCCACTGATCTGAGGAACAAAAAAGTTAAAGAAAGGAATGCACAACAATGCAGGTGGGGGGGACTCAGAGTGAAATAGAAACACACATTCTTGGTCTCTTACGATTCTGTTTATTATTATGATCATAAAAAAGGAATTTTGGCTATTTCCGGGTTATTGATATTTGGCAGTTTTCCATAAAATTTTTTCGCCCGTTTTTGAATGAACTGCTGAAGGGAGGGAACATTTCATGCATTTCGTATATCAATATTTCGATGGTACCACCTGGCGTTTGCAATCATTCTTAGGGTTTTATTTTCAAGCACCGGAATGCTTCGTAAATTACTTTTGGCGGTGCAGGCCCAAATGGGAATCGCTTAAGTGAATATTGGTCTGAGATACGCTAAATAGATCAGTACCTTGTTGTTGAGATTAAGCTAGAGTTCCTACAGATTAAAGAGTATTAGGCGCGGAATGCTTTGTTATATTTTTCCTTGATCTGGCTAGTATAGGCTCCTAAGTTTAGTTGCTTATCCAGAATTATCCCCTTATATTTCATTCCTTTTTACCATTCAATTGTGTTGAACCATAACCAATTACAATTGTTGAAGGGAAACTCAATCTTTCTATGCTCTTACTGTGGCATTGCCAAAAGATAAAGCTGCTTATAAGTCATTAACATTAGCTCAGAAGGTAGCGGTGATTAAGGAAATGGAAAAAGGCCTTAAAAAGAAATCGGAAATCGCCAAAGAATTTGGAATTCCATCCAACACGTTATCGACATATTTGAAGAACAGAGATAAAATTTGGAGCAGTGAAAATGGCACTGGAAAAAATAGAAAAAGAATGAGAGGACCTGACTGCCCAGATGTGGACGGTTGTGTTCTTAAGTGGTTTAAACAAGCACGGGATAAGAACATTCCAATTAGTGGCCCTATTATGAGAGCCAAAGATGAACAGTTTGTCTCTGACAGAATCTCTCAGAATCTCTGCATTAGGAAGAGATTGTCGAAGGGAAACGCAATTCATTGGGGCTGCAAGTCCCACAACTTGCATTTCTTGATGCATGGCAGACATGAGGGAGATTAATTTCACTTTTTGAGATAACAATGAGGCTAATATATTTTCCGTGGGAAAGATGGGTCTGGTTTACACTATATGGTGGGGAAGAGTCAGCTGGAAGACAGGTACAGAGCACAATGGAACGTTGTGGGAGGAGGAAAAGAGTGACAGGTTCACAGTCGTTGATCAGTTGAAGGAGTAACTGGGCAGGTGAGACAGGTGAATCGGCAGGCAGGCACGGAGCATCATGAAGCACCGGGCTGAAGTCAGGAACACAATGGTCATCTGAAGGGGTGTCAGGGTTGAAGCGGTTGTAGGTCTTAGCTAGTTAGGTTGCAATAGGAATCTTCTGAGGTAATGTGAAAATGACAGAGAAGCCATAAGGCAGTGAATTGGAGTACCATAAGCAAGATTTTTTTTTATTAAATAATTTTTCATTTTATTACATTTTTAAATTAAATTAAAGTTAATGGACGAGATTAAAATCTACCAGAAGATTTAATCATGGAAGGAGTTTAGAGAGGGAGAGAGTATCTCTGCCGCTTTCTATTGCAGGGGTATGTTAGATCATAAATTGGGATTTTAGATGGAAGCATTAAATACTTTCAAGAGGTCAGCATAGAATTTGTCAGACAGTTTTCGAATAAATTTGGTGACAGAGGGGACTTTTAATATAGTTCTAATTTCTTCGTTTCTATGATACCATCTAGCTTTACTAATCATTCGTAAGGTGTTTATTTTCCACAGCCTGGATTTGGGTTGCGTTTGATTTGGAAGTACATCCCCATAAAGGGCTTGTATAAACTAGAATTGGGCGAAGATAAACTAAATAAATCAGCACCTTGTTGTCGATGATGAGACTGGAATTTCTGCAGATTAGCGAATATTGGGCACGAAGGCCTTCATAAAATTTTTCTCTGACATGCTTAGCGTGAGATTTGAAAGTGAGGTTTTTGTCTAAGACAACTCCGCGGTATTTAATCTCATTTTTCCAATCAACTGAAGTATCAAAAATAGTAATTTTTGGCTAATCATTCTTTTTCTTAAAAAATAGGATAGCTTCTGTTTTATCTACATTTAACTTTATTTTCCAACGAATCAGCCAGGCTTCTAATTTAGTGAGGTAATTTTGGAGGGAGTGAGGGCTTGACTAGGCGTTTTACCTTGTGCAAGTAGGGCCATATCGTCAGCGTGCGTGCTGATTATAATATTTCTCTGTTGGGGGATGTCGTTCATATACAGAAGAAAATTTATGGGAGCTAAAATCCCCCCGTGGTAATCCTGCATTAAGTGTTCTGGGAGAGGAATCGGTCCTCTTGACAATTACAGTGAACTATCTATCTGTTAAATAGGAGTGTATAATTTCGATGATATATCTGAGGAATTTATATGCAATTAATTTATGGATGAGGCCTTGAGTCATACTTTGTCGAAAGCCTTAGCTATAGCGAGGAAAATGGCAGCTGTCACTAGGTTGGATTTTTCCCCTCATGAATGTGTTCAACAACACGGAGAACTTGGTGCTTGTAGAAAGCTGGGCAGTAAAGCCAGATTGCTGTGGGATCGGGATTCTCATTTTATTAGCATGCTTCACATATCTATTTAGGATTAGCTTTCCTCCGAGTTTACTGAGTGTTGGTAAAAGTGAGATAAGTCTGTTGCTAACTGGTTGAGTTGGATCTTTTCCTGGTTTAATGATAGGAAGTATCCTGGCGGTTTTCCAACATCTAGGAAAATATCTAAGTTTTAGCATTATGTTAAAGATACTGTCAATTTTAAAATAATATTAAGGGGGAGGTTTCTGAGCATTTTATTAGTAATCGAGTCAGTTCCAGGGGCCTTTTTGATTTTAGTTCGTTTTATGAAATCAATTATTTCTGAGGGACGGACCTTTTTAAACTTTGCGGGGAGAGTATATTGCTGGAATGTTTCGACAGAATTTTGAAAAGTTTTCTCAATATTGGGGTACGTGAGATCATTCAAGGTAAATTGACTCTCAAAATGAGTGGCAGTCACTTCTGCTTTTTTTGAGTCAGTGTGCGCTAGTGCATTTGTTTGCGGATTAGAAAGCTGAAGTATTATTGAGCGCTTATTTTTGAGTCTTTTGGTCCTTTTCGAAAGGGTGCCATCGTAAACATTTAGCTGGCTGGTTTGTGCAGCGTAGTTGCTTTGATTGAATTCGTCAATGGCTGTTTTGAACCTAGTCTGCGCTCTGATGTATTGATTTTTGGAGGTGGGATGTTTCTCTTCCAGACCCTCTTTGCTCTGTTTCTCTCAGTTTTTAATTTAAGAATATACGACGGATCATATAATTCTTCATGTTCTTTTAGCGTTCTAGAGCTACTGTTATAAGCATTGATAATATTTTCAGTCAGTTTGCTAATTTCATTATCTAGGTCATCATTATTCGAGATAGACGGGGTAAGGAGTGTGACGTTAGAATTTAGGTGGGTTTTCAAATTGTCCTATTTAGTGGAAACTTTTCGCCTAACTGTTCTCGAATAGATGAAACGAAGGGCTCCACCGAAGCCATATTTTGGGGTAGAAAAAAATTGCTGATGATTACAAAATTTCCTATGATTGTTACAGAAATATTCTACTATAATTAGTTGAAAACCGTTTCTGTATAAAAATTATACGAAGGTCAAAATAAATACGCAAAGAGGGATGTAATTAATAATTAAAAATGTATATTTCTTTTTGGAAAAAAACATTTAACTGCTTTGAAACTCTGTGGCGATCTACAAAGTACCTTTTCCCACAATATATTGCATTATTTTGTTTGTATTGATACTTCATTATAATTATAAACCGAATAATACATTGAAATCATTAAAATACTCTTTTTTGTTCGCTAGGAGGCGCTGCATCTGATTCATTCGAATCAGTGAAGAAATAAAATTTTAAGGCTTGGCGGTTTGGTCCTGAGTAGATTTTCTTATTTTCTTTCGCCAACTTAAAATATAGAAACCTTAATTAAACGCATGGGATGTGGGGTCAGCGCTGAAACGGGATTTGCGTTTTTCTGGGATGTGTATGCTTGAGGGTAATTGATCCTGGTTCCATCGTTGTGAAAAAGGGCTTCTGTTTATATTTCCGTATTTTGTCCGTATTTTTTGTAGAATGAAAGCTTAGAAGATGCGGGTTGGGGGGTTAAAAGTGAATATTTCAAAAATTCTTTATTTTAATACTAAAATCAATTAAAAGTGCTGAAGCAACAACCCTCAGAAAGACCTCATGCCTATACAATAATTATACGAGGGTAGTATTGTTTGAGTCGAGAGTAGTGGTGGTATCAGAAAGGGGGCGACAAACCTATTTGATGAACAGTGTGCTTGCTCCCTTCCTCCCCTCAGGTCCGTTCCCCTCCACTAGGTCCCTTCTACTCAGTCTTTTGGTTTTGTTAACGCTCCAAATGCGCGTATTTAGACAGTATAATCTAAATATACATATTTATGCCTAGTTTAACTAAAAAGCTCGCAACCAGTTTGTCACAGTTGGACAGAAACATTTTCTTGCCATTGAAGAAATAAGACCAGGCATGCTCAATTACTAACACAGAAAATGGATGCTAAAGGAACTGAAAAGAGAGTCTCTACAGGGGATGCTTATACTTATATTGTGAGATCTGGGTTAGAAAAAGCAACTTCTCATCCCAAGGGAAAGACGTAGACCTAGTCGTGTTACTGATTGCTTTGGCATCACCGGAAAGTAACATTTATTTTATAAGACCTGGCAAGGGAAATGTCGAAGATAAATTATTTTTCAGAAGAAAGCTGCAGAAAGAACATTATTTTGCCCAAACCATCCTCCTTCTCCATGCATTCCGTGGCTGCGACATTACACCAGATATTTATAGAAAAAGCTAAGCACTATACATTGTTCAAAAATCAACTAAGCCAGATAAAAACATTGCTTACATCTTTTATAACCCCTCATCAACACCAGAAGCTATTTCACAAGCCAGTGAGAAGATGTTCCTAGTACAAAGCCGTTGCTGTTGAACATAATTTGAATAATCGTAGATATGCAGCATTTCTCAAATCATCAAACAAGATCAAAGTTGATCTTTCCAAAATTCCTCCAAACAAAGGAGCCGCGAAGCAACGCACGTTTAGCAATGTGTTTCTGTTTTGGCACCTTTAATGGTACCTGTACCAAAGGTGCACCTCTAGAAGAAGAGAATGCGTTCAAATTTGATCGTATACTTGAAAAACATGGTGAAATTTAATTGCGAGCAAGTGTGAAAATGGGTTATGCTTTTTTTTTACATATGTATGTATATATATATTATGTTATAGAAAGATATAATATGTTGTAGATATATTGTAAGAGATAGCAACTGTTTTAAAATATAAATTTTCTTTCATAAAAATAAAACTAGCATTTTCAGCCACTTATTTTAATTATGTACTTTTTCAAACTGCTGTAATATTCTAAACTATTCATCCTAAGAGCAATGTGTAGGACTATTTTTGTAGGAAATTTAATTTAGTTTAATTTATACTTAGGTTTTTTTCGCTAGGATCCATTGTTTTCGAGATATGTAAGAAAAACTGAGAAATCCCCACTTTGAACGCCTCGTACCCTATGAGAACCCTCCACCAGCGGGGACTTTTAGTATGTCGTTTAGGGCACTCTCCCCAATTCCAAATTTCAAAACACCAACTTTTTTTAAATTAGCAATTCGTTGACTGGACTAAGAGTATCGGGAAAATTGCGAAGAGGAATGGATGTGAAGGGAGGAAGGGAGCATAATTGTTCATGAAATGGGTTTGTCACCTCCCGCTAAGACACATATAATACTATCCTTGTATAATTATTATATAGACATGAGGTTATTATGACGGTTATTGATTCAGCACTTTTAATCCATTTTACCATTACAATAAGGAGTTTTAGAAATATTAACTTTAAATCCCCCCTGTATCTTCTGAACTATTGATGCTATAAAAGCAACGTAGGACTTTTTTTGTAGGAAATTTCATGTAGTTTAATTTTGTAATTGAGTGTTTTTTATAGAGCCCATAGTTTTCGAGATATTTAAGAAAAACTGAAAACACCCCCTTTAAACCCCTTAGTACCCCCCGCGCACCACCACGGGCGGGAACTTTTAGTATGTCGCTTAGGGCATTACCCCTAACAACTGTGCCAAATTTCAAAACTACTCCATTTTTTTTCTATTCGTTGATTTTTGGCCTTCGTTGACTGGACCGCATAAAAATCCCAAGAAAGCCGCATGCAGACTCAAGGCCAGAGGTTCCCCATCTCTGTGCCAGAGTTCTGATATTTTGTATACTATCAATGACAATACACTATTTTAATATTTTCGAAACTTAAATAGCAGTTAATCGATTAATTTAATTACATTTAATTCAATTACCTAAATTCTAATTCATATGAAAAATGGCCACTTCGGCTTTACAAATACGGATAAATTTATCTCAAAAAATCAGTGAAAAAATTTACTGTTTTTATTTTCTCCTTCATCTTGATTTCTGATTTCTTTATTACAAATTGCCTTTAATATTAACACTGGGGGGGACCACGCGCCTTATATTCTCTCTCCTCCCCTGCATCATTGAAAGTATCTCGGGTTGAAGTTTAGAAAATAGATTCTATTGTCCAAATAATCTTTCTAAAATAAGGGAAACTATTTCAGCCAACTTTTATTGTTACTTTTATCACAATGATTAACACCATAAGTAATATAATTAATATACAAAACAGGATGAGACTAGGCAGCCAATTCTCACTTACGCGAGTCCCATTTGGGCCTGCACTGCCAGAAGAAACTTACAAAGCATTCAGGTGCTTGAAAACAAAACCCTAAGAATGATTGCAAACGCCAAGTGGTACCAACGAAATATTGATATACGAAATGCATTAAATGTCCCCTCCCTTCAGCAGTTCCTTCAAAAACTTGGTAAAAATTTCTATGGAAAACTGCCGGATATCAATAACTACGAATTAGCCAAAATTCCTGTTTATGATCATAATGATAAACAGAATCGTAAGAGACCAAGAATGACTATATCACTCTGAGTTTCCCCCCGTACTGTTGTGCATTCCTTTCTTTAACCTTTTTCTGCCTTAGATAATTTTTCACAACTTTCTAATTTCCTATTATATTCTTTAAAAATTATTATTATTATAAGTATTATAAATATTTTTGTATTTATGTAGTTTGTAACTTTTTATTGATTTAATTTATTCCTAAATTTGATCTTCCTCACACTGGTTTATGCATTTTGATTATCAGGTCTAGTTTTCATTTCCACTTAAGCTCTAATGCATTAGATTTTCAGATGGTGGGGCCTCGGCCCCAAGGAGCTGAAACCACCACAATTATAAATAGGATGTAACTTCAAAGAGTCCATTTGGAGATATTACCTTTGGAACGCTTTCGCGAAATATTACAGGAAAGAAACTGTGATGCTATATTTTCGAAAATTAAATATTGCATTATATGAGTGTGAAGCAGATTGGAACTGGTTCAGTTTTGTTTATTTTAGATATTTATTTATTACGCACGCCGATCCCTTCGCCCATAGAGTATGGAGAATTTAACAGTTTTGCTTAGAAAGTCAAAATTTTTTCAATTTCGTGAACTATATCTTCAGAATGGTCGTTTCATTTTTTTTATTTAATAATCAATGTTATCTGCCATAACTTCAGACATGTGTAGAATACAATGATATATTTTTGTTACGTAAGTATTCCTCCTAACTTCCCGTAAGAAAATCTGACATTTAAAGTTTGATTTATTTAAGTGTTTACCAATTATTAAGCGTTTTAGGAATTTCATCGCAGAAAAGTGGGTTTTTTTATGGAATGTTTGTGATTACTTTTAAATGATTGTATGACATTTGCGTACAGATATGTTTCCGTACAACTCATTAAGGCGCAATAAATCTTCTGTAGCTCATCCCACAAGAGGGGTTTAGTAGGGGTTAGTGTAGGCTTGCTAGAACTTCTGACTCTTGGTAAGTATGCTTGGCGAGCAGACCGAAAAAAGAGACAGTTTCTCTGGACGTGATAAGTAATTGATGTTTCAGAGTCTCTTAAATATTTCAGAAAAAACTTTTATGAATAATTTAAAATATTAATGAAATATGTTCGAACAGCCTAAAGGTATAGAAAATTCTTAATTTACATAGTTTTCTCCTTATTTTTTATAAAAATACAAGGGAAAAACTAAATCATTTGAAATCATGTTAGTGAATGTGAATAAGGAATTAAAACAAAAAATAAAACCTTCATATTTTCCATAAAAAATATATGCTCTTTAATATTAGCTATTCATATTTTTATATAATATTAGCCGGTTTCGGAGACCAGCTGGTTAGGCCACAATTTTAATAGCATTAATTTCTTTCTATAAACTAACTACAATTTAATTATGAATTCGTATAATTTTTAATAAGCTGAAAGCGCAAAACATCTCTCTCTAAACATTTCTAATAAAAGCATATGTGTGTGTGTGTTTGTTGGTGTTGTACATGACAAACTGTCAAACTTAGAGCTACCAATTTTCGCACAGACATATTACGCAAAGTGGGAAGAAGAAGAGGCATTTTGAAATATTAATTAATTAAAGATTAAGCAAATTTTTTGTGGTTTTCCTTTATAACTTCCTTAGTTATTATTAGACATATATGAGTCATCTGAAATTCAAAAAAAATATCTTTTTAATGATTCTAGTTAGTGGTAGTGCCATTTTCCCCCTTATTTTAATAAATTTCCAAATATATTTTTATACATAATTTTCAACAATACTTTTCCTTGTTGCATTGAAATTCAAGCCATTTTCATTTTTAATAAAAAATAGTTAATAATCTTGTTTCTTCTTCTATTATTGAAGGCTAAGATGTTATTCAAATGGATTTTACTTTTTCGTTTCCTTAATTTCCCTGTGAAGTATTAAACAGATCCTCTAAGATAATAAGCATTTTAGTAAATATATTCAGTAACCTCAAAGATCATGGTTCTTAATGTTTAGTTTTTTATTTACATATTTTAATTTAGCTATGCTTCTGAATGTAAAATGTGCCACGTCATTTTTATGAGGAAATCAAATACTTATTTTGCATAATGAAATCTCTACTAATAATAAAGGAGAATGAGGTGTGTGTGTTTCTGTATATATGTCTGTGTCTCGAGACTCTACAAGGCAGATTGCCAAACCTATAATTATGAAATTTGGCACAAACATACTATGGAGGGTGGAAATGTGCACCTCGGAACCCTTTCTTTGGAAATTTTAATTAGAAATTTAATTTAAAATTAAGCGAAATTTTGGCATTTTTCTTCAATAACTTCCGAAAGTATTGCAGCAAAAAAGTCATTTTTAAGTCATCTGAAATTTCAAAAAATTACCATTTGAATTATATCAATTAAATTGCAGTACAATACTATCCTAATACATTTTGCTTTCATATCTTATTTCATAAAAATTTTTATGGAATCTGTAAGCTCTCTGAGATATTATGTATATTAAGAAATATATCCAGTTAGCTGAATGATTTTGGTTGCTATGCTTTCATTCTCTTTTCAGCATGTTTCAATCCACGTTACATGCAGCTGGACATAAAATGTGCTGCTCTTTTTAATGCTGAAATCATATCCATATTTTGAAACAGGAATAAGAAACTGAAGATAGTGCCGAACAACGTGCAATTAGATGTTATATGACATCGTTAGTTATCTAACTCCATAGGGGCATTTATGTAGACAACGAACAGAACAAGTATAAGGCCAAGCATGGATTAAATGTCTTCGATTTAAACCATATTCCCTGTAAACAAGCTGGTCGTCGAAGGCGGTTAGTGATGAATGAAAAAGGGAAGTTGATGTCGATAAACGTCCAATTAGATGATATGGACAGTTACTTGACTACATTTGGGACTTTCATAAAGAAAATTAAAAGAGCAAGTGCAAAGTTACTAAGACTAAATATGATACCTCATAAAACTTACCTTATAACTTTCTATAATAATGCCTTATAAGAATTCATCAAACAAGGAAAAGTTTTTCCTTGTTTAAATATAATTTTTTTATTTTAAATACTTAAGAATAAAATACTTGAAGATCAGACTAAATATTAACCAAAGTAAAAAAAAAACCCTAAAAATGTAGTTTATTCTATTTTTAATTACTGTAATTTTGATTTATCGAGCATAAATAAAAATTGTATTGTCTTTGCATTCTGAAGTCTTAACTTTCTTCACTTCTTCAAACTCAATGAATTATTTTACATATATTTTTAATCCATTAAAAACATACACTACGTTCGTATATTATTGTACAATTCAAATTTTTGCTTAGTATTTTTGACTGCCAGCAATATATTTCGTTTTCCATTCAATGATGCATCAAGAAGAAAATTAAACTTGAATTTATCTAATATCTTTCACAGACATTCATTGCAACAAATGATCAATTAGGTGAAATATTTATACATTTTTCTCGCTCGTTACTCATTCTGTACTACTTAATAATTTTTGCAAATTTTTAGCTTGTATTTTTTTTGCTTAGTATTTTTGACTGCCAGCAATATATTTCGTTTTCCATTCAATGATGCATCGAGAAGAAAATTAAACTTGAATTTATCTAATATCTTTCACAGACACTCATTGCAACAAATGACCAATTAGGTGAAATATTTATACATTTTTCTCGCTCGTTACTCATTCTGTACCACTTAATAAGTCGCAGTTGTTATAATTCGGGTTTCTTTCCTTTTAGACATTTCGACTAAGAAAAAATGAAAAAAAAAAAAAGACTTTAATAGTTTGCAAAATTCAACATTTGGAAAAATGCTGGAATCTTATTTAAGTGATTTTTTTAAATAATTGTGTTGATATTGTTTTTGGCAAAATTAGTTTCTTTTTTTAAGATATTTTATTTAGTTTTTCACGAATTGAAACAAAAAATAAAATTTTAAAAAAGTAAAGCATTTTCGGATAAATTTCAATATCCATTAAATTCATATTTTTCAGTATTATATAAATAGCATGTTTTAATGTAACATAGTTCCGTTTCTAGTCACCCGTAAAATTTTGATGCTAAAAAGACCGAGCAACGCCTGGCATCCTGCTAGTATTATATATGAGAAGAAATATCATCCCAAGATTTTCGAATGTTAAATTTCGCCAAATGTCATGATTGAAGATAACGTTTAAAGTGTTGCAACCACTACCGAAACTTGTTCTTATCAGTTGCAAAACCGTCTGTCAAAAGAGCGTTGATGGACAGTTTTATGACTTGTACGTAAACGTATATTGGGAAGTGTCACTATACCCTTTTAAATGAACTATTTCACTTAACGCAAAATTCTGAACTAGGAAAGCTAACTAATATTATTAATTTGTGAATTTGAATTCTATTTACTATTATTTTAGAAGTATAATTACTGTTATTCAAATTTTCAGGTATACTCTTGGAATTTACTCCGTCATAAGTTTAGTTCGGAAAAAAAATGCAATCATCAAAGTATATGCGTTTGTTTTCCTTAAGTTTCTAAAACTAGCTAAAAAAATATCTTTCATACAATTTTCCGACAGAACGGGAAGTTAACAGTTCTGTCCGATCCTCCTCCTTTATAGCCAATGGCAAAGCAGGACCCTCTCTTTTACAATGTAAGAATGTGAGGGGTCACTGTGGTACTTTTATGGGGGTAGGGAACCCTTCAGTTCTTCTGAAGTGCCAGAAAGTACCATTTATTTCCTTTTTGTCAAAAAGGTTGTAAATTTGATGAAAACGATGACGTCACGACCTAGTAAACATCAGCGCCTCTCTTAGGAAAAGGCATTTTTAAAATTCTACGAGGCAAGCCTTAAGTAAGGGGACAATATTGAAGTCGAACTTTAGTATAACTGGATATGATCCGAGGAGAGTTCCGCTAATGAATCAATTTCATAATTATACGAGAAATTTTTTATTAAAATTAAGCCTCGTAGCCTAACCAGGACCATATCGGGTTGGTGTAAGAATTTCAAGATTATTGCAGAATGTACTAGCGCATTAGCAGTGAAGTTTTTCCTCCTGCAAATCCAGTTCCTGATCGTAACATTTTTTTAAGAACAATTAAAAAAAAAAATTTTTTTAAATAAAAAAAAAATTTGAAAAATATTTTATTTTACAAGTGGTAAAACTTTATGTGTAAGGGTTTCAGTTTTGTTCAGAAGAAAAGAACATTTTATTTCCATGGAATTAATTTATGCTATAAAAAAGAATTTACCATAAATATGTTTGTAGTTGAATATTTTTAGCATATGGAATGAAGACAAAAAAAGAGATAGCAAGGTTTTGAAGTAAATGTAAAGTATTTTTTTTCAAACAAATCGCTTACTAAGTTTCCCTTGGTTTAGAAAATAAGATTGTTATTTTAATGTTGCATATATTTTCAATTATATATAAATGAGTGTCATTCACAGACAAATATAAGAATGCTTTTCTATCAGGAACATCATAGGATGGAAGTTGACATTTCTTCCGATTGAAGAATCCCTGCACATCCTGCAGAGAACCATCGTTTGTTTTTTTAAACGTGCTTGTATTACGTCTATAAAGTTCAATTTTTGGAGTTAGTTTGTTATCTTTGTGTAATAATGAAATATGATGAGAACAGTAATTTATTGTTTAGCCTGAATGAGAATGACAATGAATGTATCGCGGCACAAATAGCAACGCGAAGAGCTGAGCGAGTCAAGTCGAAAACGTAATTAGTTGCAATTCCTTTCGATAGATGACAGCACGGGGCATCGAAACGATGACTCAATTGAAGTCTCACACTCACTAGATGGCAGTACGAGAAGGCATTGTGCCAAGTGAAATGTCATCATCGACAAAGAGAAAATATAAATCCCTTTAAACTTTTCTGCAAACATTAGCATCTTCATTAGAAGAGCTATTTTTTAAATTGTATGGTCTGAAAGAGAGATAAACGATCTGAAATCTATATATAAAAATATAAAGTAAAAACCTAGTGGTAAGAGTGAAAAAATAGACAAATAATGGTTAATTAAATATTATTTTCTATCCATTGCACTTTCTTTCTGTTAGAATTAGATGTCAGCCACATTCATGAGGATGTTCCTAGACGCATATTATTTTTTATACAGGATAATCCAATTTAAACAGGAGGTGCTTGGGCGCTTCATCCTACAAGTGACTGCGTCACAATCAACTTTGTACACATGCTCTCCTGAGCAAACGATTTCAATTTCAGAAGGGGGAGGAGTTTAGATTTTGGTAGATACGATGTAAATGGTGCAGCTGCGCAAATCATCATTACTTTTTATTTATCTTATGTTTATTTTTGAAATGTACCTATCATAACCTTTCTTTTGACAGAAAAAGTGAAATTATTAAAATGCAATAACATGACAAAAATATTAAACAGGTAAAGTGCAATATTTTTTGCAATGAGAAATATGTGGAAATAAATTTTTAAAAACAAGAATTCACGCGCAATAACTTTATTACAATCTTATATTGCTTCAAAATATATTCAATATAAGGATGGCAACTAAAGTCCCTTACACACGCTCTCTTATCTTAATTTCAGAACGACTATAGCTGTAAACATAGAAGAAATGTGTAGGTATAGTCAAGTGGCTATATTCGTTAGGCTTAACTAAGCTTACAGCGTCACCTGACAGCAAGCTGTGGAACTAGCGCTCCTATTTCGAAAACAGTAGAAAACAGAGGGATAAAAGTTTGTAACGAATGTACAATGTTACAATGTAAAATTATTCGCCAGATAATTCTCAAATTCGACATCGACATTAAAGGGGAAATTAATTTTCCCTCGATCATTTTCCGAACACATCGATTTGGACTTCGAGGAAAATCAAATTTAGTAGTAAATGAAATCAATAAAAGTTACAAGCTACATAAATACGAATTTAATTTGGTTTTTAAAAAATAATTTTAAAAGTTTTTTTTTTTAATTTACTAGGAGATAAGAAAGGTATGAAAAATTTTCTGAGGCAGAAAAAGATTAATGAAAGGAATGCACAACAGTGCGGGGGGAGGGGCTCAGAGTGAGATAGTCATTCTTGGTCTCTTACGATTCTGTTTATCATTATGATCATAAACAGGAATTTTGGTTATTTCGGGGTTATTGTTATCCGGCAGTTTTCCATAAAATGTTTTTGCAAGTTTTTGAATGAACTGCTGAAGGGAGGGAACATTTAATGCATTTCGAATATCAATATTTCGATGGTACCACCTGTCGTCTGCAATCATTCTTAGGGTTTTGTTTTCAAGCACTTGAATGCTACTAATATTACAGCTTTCCTTGAGTGGCAGCACAACATGCGCTTCTACTCAGTCTGAGTGCTTATAAGTTATGAAGGGGGGGGGACATGGGACAGTGCTACAAGGCGAATGAGATTTGGCTGTGTAAGCCAGGAGAAATAGAATTTATGAGTTTGAAAGTGTTGACTTCTACTTATTTAAACATGAAAGAAGCAACATTAACTTGTTTGGCATATCAAATAATAAAAAAATGCGAATACTCCATTTAAACGTTTTATTCCTTTCTTTACGAGAAAAATCTATTTGCATCGGAAAAATCAACAAAATTCTAAAAAACTACATTTTTCTACTGTTGCCACAAAAATATAATATGATGGACAAAAGTAAATATGATAATAAATAAATGCTATAAATAAAAATAAAAGATATTCACAAACAAAAAGTTAAATGCTGCCTGAGTTATAATTCAGCCACTACATTACTCCCCCACCAGTAACTATGTTACGTTACGAAGAAGGGAAATATGAGTAGTGTGACCAACATGCACAATTATTTAACATTGATATCATAAAGCTCAAAATACTAACTACAAATATTACTTAAAATCTTAAAAGGAAAAAATGTCTTAAAGTCAGTTCTTGAATCGAAAGGGTAAACGAATAGTTCTACCTGTGCGAGATTGTTTTTGAATCAGATCTGATTTATTATCCGATATCTGCAACTTATTGTGATCAGTAGTTGTCGCCTTAGGGTTGTCCTCAGTTAAAATATAGGCTGGCTTCAAGCGATCTAATGATACATTCACATTTTTCCCTTTTATGTTAATAACAACGTACTTATCCTTACTCTGAATTACGGGAAATGGTCCTTTGTAAAGAGATTCCAATTGCTTTTTAATTCTATCTATACGTTGAAATACGTGAGAGCAATTTTCTAAGTGTTCATTCACAAATATGTGTTGACTCGAATTTTTACGTGTTGTCCTTGGTCCCACGGTTTCCATTTGTTTCTGGAAATCATTAGCAAAACTTTCCGATGCTGTTCGGATACTTGGTTCACTAAAAAACTCTCCAGAAGTCTGAGACTCTCTCCATAAACAATTTCTGCAATTGAATGATTGTTATCTTCTCGAATTGCAGTACGCAAACCCAAAAGTACTGTCGGTAGCGTGTCAATCCAAGACAGATTGTTGTGAGCTTTTAATGCTATTTTTAATGCTCTATGAAGGCGTCCAACTTTGCGGTTACATGCAGGGTGGTAGGCTGTCGTATGTTGCAGCTTAATACCACAGATTTTGGATAAAGTTTGCAATGTCTCACTTCTAAACTGAGTTCCGCGGTCGGTAATAAGTTTGTGTGGCGTTCCAAAACGTGCTATCCAATTGCTATAAACTGCTCTTGCCGCAGTGTCTGCTGAAATGTTATTTAAAGGAATTGCTTCCGTCCAACTTGAAAATCTGTCGATGCAAGTTAAACAGTAAATATTCCCTCTCGATGAAGAAAGAGGACCATTGAGGTCTATATGCACAGCACAAAATCTTCCTGAAGGTACTTCATACTCGCCCAATTTTGTTTTAGTGTGGCGATTGATTTTAGCTTTTTGGCAATGAATGCAGGTTCGAGTCCACAGTTGCACATCCTTTTTCATGACAGTCCAAATGAATTTTGAATTCATTAATTTTATAGTTGACTTAATTCCTGGATGTGATAGGCCGTGAATATAGTGAAAGAAGTATCACATCATAAGTGTTTCCACGAAGGTAATAACTGATGGGAATTTTGTGTGAAGGTAGAGGGTACTCCTTTAAATTCAAGGAAGTAATGGTTTGCAAGCTCTTCAGTTCTTCATCTTGAGTTTGTGCATCAGCTATTTGATAGTAATCTATTGATGAAACTTCAGTAACCCTGGATAACGTATCGGCTACAATGTTATTTTCACCTTTTATATATTTAATATCAGTCGAAAACTGGGAGATATAGTTAAGTTGACGAACTTGTCTTGGTGCCGCTTTATCAAGCTTTTGGTGAAAGGCAAATATTAAGGGTTTATGGTCTGTATAAATTGTAAATGCTCTTCCTTCCAGATAATGCTTGAAGTGTTTAACTGAAAGATATATGCCTAATAACTCCCTGTCACACGTGCTATAATTTTGTTGTGTTTCCTTTAACTTTTTAGAATAAAATGCAATTGGCTGCCAAGTTGAGTTTTCATATTGCTGTAACACTGCGCCTATTGCTGTATCTGAAGCATCTGTAAATAGCGACAGAGGTAATTCAGAATTGGGAAAAGACAACAATGTTGCATTTGCGAGGCTATTTTTGCACTTTTCAAACTGTTTTTCAGCTTCATCAGTCCATTGGATCTTTCTTTTGTCCTTCTTTTTAGAACCTTTAAGGTATTCATGTAACAATGCTTGATTCTGTGCTGCGTCTTTTAGATAACGACGATAGAAATTAAGAATTCCAAGAAATACTCTAAGGTCTTGAATGTTTTCGGGTCTTTTGTAATTCATAATAGCTTGAACTTTGCCTGGCAGAGGACGAGAACCTTGGGGTGTAATTAGATATCCCAAAAATTCGATTTTTTCAACAGCGAATACAGATTTCGAAATATTTATTCTTAAGCCAAAAGTATATTCAATCTTTCTAAAACTAAATTAAGATGGATTTCATGCTCTTGACTGCTTTTGGATGCAATGGATATATCGTCTAAATAAGGAAAAACAAAGTCCAATCCTCCGAGAACTTCATGGATAAATCGTTGGAATGTTGCAGGAGCACTTTTCAAGCCAAAACTCATTACGTTAAATTCATACAACCCGAAAGGTGTGATGATAGCTGTTTTAAATTTGTGCTCTTCTGCAATGGGTATTTGGAAATATGCTTTAAATAAATCAATTTTAGAAAAGATCTTGGTTTCTTTTAATATTTGATGGAAATCTTCTAACCTAGGTATGGGATAGCGATCGGGAATCGTCTGAGCATTAAACTGACGGTAATCCCCACATGGCCTATAGGACCCATCTTTTTTCGCGGCTAGATGCAAAGGACTTGACCATTACGAATTCGATGGTCGAATTATTTCATCGCTGAGCATAAATGTAAACTCTTCTTTAGATATCGCTAGTCGTTTGGAATCTAGCTGTCGTGCTTTGGCATGAATAGGTTGACCATTTGTTTTAATAAAATGTTTAACATCATGTTTTATTTCCTTGGGGAAAGAATAGGTCTAGAAATTTCAGGATATTTAAGGAGTAAATTGGAAATTTCTATGCATTTATTCAATATGCTTACAACGTTATCACTTGAAATAACAGTTATATCACCTAGCACACAGAGATTTGTTATCCCATCAATGAATTTTGTGTTATTTATGTGTCTTATATTTGTGAAGAAAATCAGAGCCCAAAATACCTTTTGTGACCTCAGCAATTATGAATAGAAATTGAAAATCACGACGTAATCCCAAATCCAGATTTAACATCTTTATACCATAAGTTGAAATTTCAGTGCCATTAGCAGCATATAACTGATATTCTGCTTTCTTTTTATTTTGAGACGTAGCTGGAATTATGCTAACATCAGCTCCACAGTCTACGAGAAAGTGCAAATTTGATCTTCGGTCACGGACGAATAAACGAAATTTGCGACATTCCTTTACATTTTCTGCAGCAGAGTTTGTCGCTGAACATACTTCAGTTTACGAAATTCAGTTTCTAAGTTTGAAGAGACACCAAAAGGGGATCAGTTTGAGAGTCTAGAAGTTAAGGAGGCGTCAGTGGGAGAGACCATTTTGTAGTTGAATATGGATAGAGATATTTGCCATTATTATGAGCATATTTGATTTGACTATTGATAAGCAGATTTTTGTGTTCTGCAATTTGGAGAAAGAACTTTCTTGATAGCTTCTTGATGTGGTCTTCTATACTTTCACTAACTAGGGAACATTGGTCATAATTCTGAGTATTTTATTTTGCAGTGTTTCTTGCGGTGAGTTTTAGGCATTAAACCCCAAATCTCGGCAGAGTACGACAGAATAGGCCACAGAACTTGTTTAAAAAGAAGCACTTTGTTGTTAAGTGAGAGAGGAGAGTGGCGCCCTTTGAGTGGAATGATTCGATGAACTTTGTTCCAGAATTTATCATTAATATATTGGGCGTGTTGTCTAAAAGTTAGTTTGCTGTCGAAAATTAAGCCAAGATATTTAACTTGATTTTCCCATGAGAGTTCTTTGTCAAAAAAAGTGAAGGGCTTGAGAACTTTATTAGAGTGACCTTTGCGGAACATTATGGCTTTTGTTTCTTCAGCGTTTATTGCTACTCTCCAGCTGGTGCACCAATTTTCAATTCTGCGTAGTTCAACTTGAAGTGTCTGGATTACGAATTTAATGTTGCTTCCCTGTTGAGGATGGCGGAGCCGATTGCGTGAAGGTAGTTGATCTTATCATTCTGGGGAAAGTCCGAGAGAGTCGGGCTGAGGGAGCTTCCTTGTGGTGTCCCTGCTTGTGTGTTGCCCACTGAGGAGAGAGTGTGATTGACACAGACTTGGAATTTCCTGTCAGTTAGGAAATTATGCAGAATTAAGATCAGGTAGTCAGGAAATTTGTAGGTGATCAGTTTGATAATCAAGCCTTGATGCCACATACGATCGAAAGCCTTCCTTACATCCAAGAAAACACCACCAGTGTAATGTTTGACGTTAAATCCGTCAACAATTTCGTTGGTAACACGAAGAAGGTGATGAGTACAACTGTATCTTTCTCTAAAGCCGAATTGCTCATTGGGAATGATATTTTGATTATTGCAGTTTTCATTTATTCGTTTAAGGAGTTTTTCATACAGTTTTCCTATGTTGCTTAAGAGGCTTATGGGTCGGTAGGAGCTTGGTAGCTTGCGGTCTTGATGGGGTTTCGGGAACATTAGCACGTGTGCTAATTTCTAAGATGCTGGGAAGTGATGGAGAGTAAGACATTTGTTTTTGGGAGATATGTAACTGCATTTAGGGTAAGCATCCTGAGTACTTTATTAGGAACTCCATCCCGTCCGGTAGCTTTACGGGGGGTTGATCTTTTTAATTAAGCTGATAACTTCCTGTGGCGAGATGATACTGGGTGGTGAACAAGTGTTAGGCTTCTGAGATACTTATTAATTGTAAGATTGATCTTGTTGATATGTGAGTTACAGTAGGGTTCTCTGTTTTCTTTGAAAGAGTTCTCCAGGCTGTATGGAAGGCATTTGCTTTCTTAAGAGGCGTATATTTCATTCCATTGTTAAGAGCGTTTTGTGATGGACGGAATTTAAAGGCTAGTGGTTATATAACTTGCCAATGAAATGTCCCCTTGGAAGTAAGTATCGCGGCCCAAATAGCAGCGCGAGAAACTGAGACAGTTAAGTCAAAAACAAAATTAGTTGCAATTCCTTTCGATAGATGACAGCACAGAGCATCGAAACGATGAATCAACAGAATTCACACAGTCACTAGATGGCACTACGATACGGCGATTTCACAGTCGGTAAAGGGATAAACAACATGTTTACCCTGGACAAGATCATGCTAAGTGAAATGCCATCATTTTCTAAGGGAGAAATATACTCCTTTTGACTTTTCTGTGAACCTTAGCGTCTTCATTACAAGAGTGCCTTCTCTACAAACAGATGGACGGATTTTGTGAAAGCCAGTCAACTTGTGGCCTCTCGCCGAGGATCAGCGGCGCAGGTTCTTTAAGGAATACCAACTGATAAGTTGACGGAACTAATGATCATCGAGAACGCTCTGTAATCCAGATTTGGAGACAGCCGTCTCACGCAGTTTTACAGAACCGAACAAAAGACAAGACAACAGAAACCAGGAGAAAGCCTTCAAGTATTAGCCGCCGATGTGGAGAGAATAATGAACCTGGCGTACGTTGAATGCCCTCTAGATGTTCGGGAAAGCCTAGAAGCTCAGTACTTCGTCGACGCCATCAGAGACGAAGACATAGAATTCAACGTGGTTGATGGATGCCAAGGATTTGAAATCAACTCTAGCATATAGCATGAAATATGAGGCTACGATAGCTGTTTTGAAGACATCTAGACACGTCAGATCAATAGAGATTGAGGATGACATCAGTAAAGAACGGGATAACAAATTTGAATCTCTATTGAACAGGTTGGAAAAATTGTTTCACAGTAGTATTGCTGGATGGAAAAACACTCCTCGACGAAACCCGATCATGACTTGCTGGAGGTGCAACAAAAATGGGCACGTACAGGGAGAGTGCTAGACGATTATATACAACCAGACAAAATAACTAACGGCCGTCTTACGGGGCGAAGGCTGCCTTTTCTGATTAAAGCCCCTGGAAAAAGGCTGAAAGTCTCCTCTCTTTGTCGAAAGAAAAACTGACTATACTTATAAGTGTCTATTTGTCGTATACCATGTTCAATGTTGGTGGATACAGATGCAAACGCCACTCTTTTAAAAACAGACATAGCCCAAAAATTGAAAGAACAACTTATTTACATGACTCTTAACATTTCTTTAAATGCCGTTACTGGTTAAAAGGCAGAAATACACAGCAAATTGAATGTATCAATTGAATGTGGATGCAGAAAATTAAAACACAGAAACTACGTAGCTGAAATCATCGTTCCTTGTATTCTCAGCCTGGACTTTCTTCAAAAATTTAATTTTACTGTAGACCTGGAGAAGAACGAGATACGAACAATAGGAAAGGGGGGCCCCCCCCCCGTTTTCAGCCAGAGTACAGCACTCAGACTTATGCTCTGTATTGGCCAAAGAGAGAACTATTATACCAGCGAGATCCAAATGTCTTATCAAGGGATTTCCCGAAATTTCTGGACAATTCAGATATGCCGTAACTGACTTTCCTAGCCAAGTCTTTCAGAAAGGTGTCCTTGTGGCAGTCACACTCGTTGATTTAAAAAGGGAAGCTATCTCCGTTCGAGCTCTGAATCTGAAAAATAAACCCAAGATTGTGGACAAAGGAGCTGTTATTGCGACGTGTGAGCCAGTGGTGGATATCGTTTCTCGTCCACAAGAATTTTCTGAAGCACATCTTCCGACAATTCTGGAGAATCTTGAAATACTGAATGAAGAACAGCGAAGAGAAGTAAGGAAGTTACTTAAAGAATTTCAGAACTTGTTTTCAACCTGTGACGCTGATGTTGGCCGTTGCAATATGACACAACATAGAATTAATGCAGGTGACCATCCACCATGAAGCAATATCCAAGAATTTTGCCTGAGAAGATGTTTTCTTTGTAGTGATTGGGTTTCTTTCTCAATCCTGGGAAAGTGAATATCTGGTCATTTGTACCGCTATCTGAACTAGGCTTTTACATATGTTTAGGTCTTGTGTATCATCAATGCCGAAATTACGAAAAAGTGATTAGTAACTTGAAATACATTTATAGCTGATGGGTATTGTACACATACCTGCTGTGATGCTGTAAAAATAATCAACGGCAGTTTTGCTCAGCATTTTCCCCTTGGAAACCCGAAGAGAACCGTATCGGTAATAAATGCTATGAGTAACTGCGGGAGGTATATCCACAATACCCAACGAATATTAACGAGATCTTTAACGAAATTTCTTCTGTTCAGGCAATCCGATGGTGATGATAAAACGTGGACTTACTCAGTTAAAATCGGATGTGTGAACATATTATTAGAGGGAATATATCAATTGCGATATTGAAAAACTCGCTTCAATTCGGCGCCCCAGGCCCACGCCTGGAGCACCTAGCCTTTAATCAGAGGCTGCCTTTTGTAGCATCGGGCGAGGAATTTTGTCCCATTCCTCTTGAACAGCTTTCAAAAATCTATAAAACGTTGTAGGTCGACCGTTTGAATAATGCGCATTTTAAAAGTCCAAAAGTGCAAAAATTCATAGGTTCAACATCAATATTCATCAGGAGATTTAGCCTGAATATCAGTGACGGGTGCAGTCTTAATACTCATTTCTTATCATATTTTTTCCACGAAATTAACAGTGGATTGTGATGTCTGGCTGCTTGCTTTGTCTTGATAGAGTGCTACCGATTGATGGTATTATGGGTAAAAACCTGGTATTTTATATTTGGGGATTGGGGATAAAATATGTTCTTGATAGTATGTGGAGTTGATCTTAACATTTTTCTCCACTCTCTTTACTTTTATTTTTCCAAAAGATGAAGTCGAAGAAACAATAATAAATCCCTTAGAAAAATTTTCTTCTGGTTCTTTAAACCATGATTTAAGATTTTCTATTCTTTGATAATAATAAATTTAACTTTAATTCTTTCAATTATTTAAATAGACCTAAATTCAGCTATTTTTACAATATTTTCCACTTCTCTCCTGATAAATGCTTTTCATTAAGAATTCTGCTTTCAGTGATATTGACATGGAGAAAAACGATGATAGTTGGGGTTTTTTTTCGGCCTTTTTAAGATTCAGATCAGTGTTAATAATGTTGTTTACAGTTTATACTGAACATTTTAATGGTTTTGTCACAGATCTTTTACTAGAAGATTTTCTTTTAATATTAAAGATGTCACCCTTGCAATATTCGAAGAACTACGTTTTATCCTTCGATACGTATTTGTAACAATTTTTCCACTTGACGCCAGACATAGAAAATTTTTTCTTTTCTTTTTAGCAATATTACCTTATTCGTCTCAAGATATCAAGAAACAATGGCTTTCGCAGCGTCTAATTTCGCATGTAAATGAAAATTTAAGGTAGAAGATGAAAACTTATACCTGCAAAATTGTAATTGTTATGAAAATAAATTTTGCCACGCAGAGAAATTCTTCCTGCATCGAAAAAAATCGTCTAAAAAACGTGCGAACAGCTTCTTTAATCTCAAGCACAAAAGCTCTGCATGCTAAAGTAATAATCGAACTGCAATTTATATTATGTATTTCATTTATAAGTATGTATGGTATTCAGCAGATTCAACATTTATCAAATTGAATAAAACTATACGAAGATTCAAGTTTAAAAAATATCAGTTTGTGGAAAAACCCTCATCATTTCATTTTTCTTAAAGATAAACAGAAATTGTACTCACTTCAACAGCCATGTCTTTCTAAATCTTTACGGTTATCGAATGGAATTTGTATATAAGCCGCCCTATGAATCTGGTTTCAAAATTATAAAAGAAAAAGTATAGGTACTATATTTTGCACGTGAGCAGTAATAAATTATTTACTACAAATACTCATATTTCCTTTTATATTCGAAGTTTTAACTTAAAATTTTAATTCAATAATTCTCTAAAATATTGTCATGCATTTTGTAACTTTTGTATAATTTGGGCGAAAACTCTGTATGTTATAAGCAAAAACACGCAAAAATTTGGGATATTTTAAGAAAATCTTTATATTTTTCCGAATATGCAGGCTATTTTTACCGAAATATATCTAAGTGTTGCGCACAGGAAAAAAAACATTGATGAAAGTTGCAAATCATTATTTGCTTCATGTGCATCAGGGTGTGCCCAAATTACTTTCTTCTGTATCACATTCCAGTCGGTCCCCTCGATACCAAATCTTCACTGTAAAATGTGAGTTTCGACACGATTATACTTCTCACTACAGATTGAGTTAATGCCACGTTGAGTTGCTGAATTTCTCCGTTCAAAAGGAAGTCTTACATGATGTTAGGAGGTATCCCATGACTTTCGGCACTTCAGTAAATGCCATCCATTTCCATCTTTATGAATGCCCTTATCAACATTCATAAAGATGGAAAATTGAATGTTGAAGATGCGATAGATATATTTTGTAAAAAAATGTCAAGGGGATTCGCCGCGAGAATTGGAAATCTTGTGAAACAGGATAGAAATTTTGATTAAAAAATTTTATTTGACAATTTTAATTGACCATATAGTATTTTTTTAAAGTTATAGATACGAAAAATAGTTTTCCACAGTATCCTTCCTATATCTGCCCTTGTATATATTTAGTTAATTAAATTTTAACCAATTAAATTTAATTAATGTGAAATTAAAAATTAATTCAGTTAAGTAATTCGTAATTTTTAAAAAATTAAAATTTAAACAGAAAACATTTTTTCCACAGTAGTCCCTCCTTAAAAGATACCCAGATCCGCCCTTCAATCTAGATCAGATGGAACAAATGCAC
>BGPR01010514.1:7221-34349 GCA_013235015.1 Araneus ventricosus
TCAAGCAACGCAAGTATATCAGCTAGTATAAAGCAAAATTTGAAATTTAGAACTTTGCTAAACACGTTTTCTCTATGTGCCATTTTTCGAAAGAAAAAAAAACTATCTTAGAAATGTGTTAGTTTATTCCAAAATCTCCTCTCTCTCCCATTTCGGCCTTGAATCGATAAAATCCCCAATATCAATGAAAGAAAATTCAGGTCCTTTATGCATTAAACAAAGATTAATCAATCTCTGAACATGATATATTTTATCACTCAGTTTGTTTCCGTTTGAGCGCGTAATGAATTACTTAAATGCTACCAGCGCGCAACAAGCTTAAAGATAAGTATAATAGGTGTTTATTTATGTATCTTATGCATGATACCAGAACAATGGATTCTTTCAAGGTAACAGGCCTTTTGGGGAATCCCAGCGAGTAGTCAGTGATTCGATGGTTGAGCAGGGGGAATGCACAAAAACGCGAATGTTATTTGCAGGTCATGCACACCATAAGTCACTGGTTTTCTGTGTAAGGAATCAAAGCGACTGAAGGTGTTTCGCAACAACTTATAAAACAACAATTCACATTCGCAACAATTTATAACAGTGGAAGAAATCAGATTTTTTACACCAAATAGTTATTATTGGAATGTAAAAACTTTTAAAAGAACATTTCTGTGTGAAATTAATTAACATTGTGGTTGATTTTCTCATTAATTTAAAGCATAATCAAATTGTCTGATTTTCTCTGCAAAAGAATACTTGCACATTCCGCTCAAATGAAATTAAAACTATAGTGAAAAATAACTTACCACTGAAAGTTGCCATGTTTAGCATATCAGGCGTAGACTTAAAGCAAAACTGAAACTCATTTTTAGAATAAAATACTCGTCTCTCTAGAAAGTTGCCATTAAAGAAATATAAACTATTGCTAAATGTAGATAATAATAAAATATAAAGACATTTAAAATCGAAACATTTGAAAGTAACAAAAATTATGCATAGTTTACAGAAATTAAAATATATTTAGAATCCTTCCAATTTATTGTTTAGATGCTTTTATGATTTCAAGGAAATGAAAAATAATGACATCATAATTTTATATAATATTGATCATATATTATACGAACATGAAATCTGAGCATTAATTAAAATATTGTAAATGACAATGCATAATAATCATATAATAATAAATTCTTTAATATGTAAACTCTTTTAAAATTGACGATTTTCTTTTTATTGGAACGGCAAACATAGACGATGCGCAGACGATAAATTTCCACAACATATTGTATTAGAAAGCGAATTTACATTTTATTATTTACATTTTGACGATATTGAAAAACATTTGAATAGATAAACTAGGGGAGAATAGTTCTGACTATAAAATTTGAATAACAATTCAAACTTAAATAATGTCAATGCGTTTTTCGTCTTTGAAAAGTTTTGATTTTTTTTATTTAATCATTTGAATCGTTGATTGCAGAAACCACATGAGTCAATTGAGTTATTTTTTTTCAAAATTGCGGTTACGCTGTTTTCACATTCTAACCACGTATTTAGATGATGACTGAATAAATGATAAGATTCAAGTAAAGGTTCATTATAGGTATATAAAATATGCCAGGCAAAAAAATTATTAAATTGGTTTTAAAAAGGTATTTCTTTTTTTAATTCCAAATATTTTGATATTATTGACTCATGTATTTTTTGAACTCAACACGTCATTTTTATTTTAAATAAAAGGCTTAAATTATTATTTTATTCTACTTTTACAATGTTCTGAAAAATTATTATTTAATTAACTTACAGAGGGAAAGTTAATGGTTAAGTTAGATATACTTTTTTTTATAAAAATAGATATTCAATCTTGAAAATGACAAAAATGTGTTTAAAATTATTTTCATTATGATCTTTCAGTAACACATAACTGAAAAATAGAATGAGATATACTGAATTTTTATTTTATTATATTTTTAGACGCGTTGAACACATTGACATACTTTTTCGAATACTTTTAATTTTTCTTTAACTGACTTAAATCAGCCCATGAAAAGAATTTTGTAACTTATTTTTTTAACGATTTAGATACGAAGCTAATCATTTACTAACAATAAAATGAATGTTTATGCCTTACCCATAACTATTAGATTAATATCGGTGTTAATGAATATGTGCTGTCACTGAAACCAATGTTAATCGTTTGTTTCTTCAAATCCATATCACACCAACATGCAAATCCGCGTGAAATACAACCCCTTGTCTTCCATAGAGATAGAGATATCACTTAAGCTAGAAAATAGGTATCGGGATTTTCCAAAGTTTCGGCGACTAAACTTAACCTTGTTCTCAAGGATTTAGAACCTTGTCCTGATTCTCGAAAAAGTAGGAGATGCGAAAATATGTTAACTGTTATGTCAAACTAATAATAAATTATGTAAATAATGAAAAAGAGAAATAATTTGGGTTTTTTGCGATCAAAATCAAGATTTCCTTGAAACATAAAGCAGTGAGAAATACTCAAAGGGAAAAAAAGCGAAACTTGGTATGCACTTTAGTGAGATTTTTTAAATAATTTTCTTATTTTCCAATACAGGAAATAATGGAACACTTGCATTGGTTGAGACAAAATAATTACCCTGATTGACAGTGAGAATAATATTGTTATTTAAAAAACAGCAATGTTACAGTGTTGCCATTGTTGCAAAGATAAAAGAAATAGACTTATCTAGAAGGATTGAGCTATTTTGAAGAAAATAATTCACAAGAGAAAATTCAAAGAGAAAATTTAGTTCGTATGTTTAGGGAAATGATTAATTAAATAGCAGAAACAAGTAAATTTTAAATGTTGGTTCGGCAGGGCAAGACTTGTTATAGATTTAAAATACATAAATCAATCAGTTCTGTATACATTTTAGGAGCATTTTTTAAAATAAATACAGGCTGTCCCAAAAATGTGTGCACACATTGGGCAACTACATAATAAACAATTATTACCATATATAAAAATGTCATAACTCGGATTAATTACCGCTTTAATTTCCTTTGGGACGTGAAGACCTATTTGAATGGAATTCCAGTGTAGAAATGGTTAGGCTAGGACATAATATTAATTTGCTCTTTCCCTATTTTTACCGGATCTCATTCCGAAGGATTTTTTTTGTGGTAAGATACCTGAAATGAAATGTTTATAGGTAAACACCAGAAATAATAAACGAGATATAAGATTTGTTTATATTCTAATCTAATAACTTAGTAATTTCAGAAATATTTAAAATAGAAAAAAAACACATGTTATTTAAATGATTCCACTACCTCATGTTAAAGTTGCAGTGCTTTTTGCCTTTGAACGAACTGCACATAATGCGAGAGTCTACAAGTCGATGTTCAAAACTGTCAAATTCCGTTCCAGCAATGAAATTCAGTTTCACCTAAAGAAATACATCGACGAACAGATTTTGTTCGAAAACTCTTTAAGGACATAAATTTTGAAAACCAGCTGGAGTGGTCTCCCCTAAACTTTCCCGTATAATTTCCCAAAAAGGTGCTGTTTCCCTTCCCCCCGCGTGGATAAAAAAATTTGAACCTACTGTAACCCAGAATCCAATGACTATCAGAAGGTTTCTGATTGTAGATTATAGTGATTGTAAAATATTTACGTAAAGAATCAAATTCAAAGAGATGCGTAGCGATTAAATGCGAACCGATTTTCCACTATTACCGTCTCAAGGACAAAGTGGCGAAATCCTTCCGCGTGCACAGGCATTTCTACCAGAGATTGATACCAGTACGCATGCGCATGGAGTTCGTTTCAGAAGTGAACAGGTATGCGATTATACAGAGCGACAGACAGTCAGCCCGTTGACGGATTTGGCCCAAAATTTTATACGGACCTGCATTCATGACGATAAAACTGTGTACCAAATTTTATCCATCTAGCTATTCGAGTTTTAGACTTATATTGTTCACGTGAATGCAGACAGACAGACTTCCCGTAGACGGATTTTGTCCAAAATTTGATAGAAACCTACAAATTATGTGTAAAGATCACATATCAAATTTCATCCCTGTATCTCTAATAGTTTTCGAGTTATCGTGTTCACAGACACACACACAGACAGACATAATTCCAAAATTGTGTTTTTCGGACTCAGGGAGGTCTAAAACGTGGAGACTCGTCAAAATCTCGATTTCGAATTTTTTGACGATTATAATACTTTCTCTTTGTATACTTCGTATACGAGAAAGTAAAAATGAGGTCGGATAGTTAAATCAAAATCTTTATTATTTAACACAAAATATGTTGAAGAAACGACAGACAGAAATAATTCGAAATATAATTTTTTCGGACTCACGACGAACGCGGAGATTCATTTATCGAGGTCGAATTTTTTTACCGATTGCAAAACTTTCTCTTTGTATGCTTCGTCTACGAAAAAGCGAAAAACAATCCGCTATTGAATCAACTGTAAGTAAACAAGACAATGATTAATTAATTAATTAATTAATTTAAATTGACTTGATAATTGCAACTTTTGTTACTTTGGATCATGTCCAAGTGTTGCTCATATGTTGCATTTTTGGTGGTCCATTTTTTAAGATTGCAATGATTATTTTGATATAAAAAGTTCTTGATTTTTTGAAAGACATTTAAAACAATTATCTTTATTGGAAATGTGAGATTATCGGTTTTAAACAAAAGTTTACTCTTAAAAAATTTCTGAACAAAAATTCTTATATATACGCTGGAGCCTTACATGAACAGAAAGGTTTAACTTTCTTTTTCCGGATTTTTAATTTTATATGAATGTATATTTTCAAACTTAAAAATTGAATACTATTTTCACAACTGCTCAAGTAGCAAAACTTGTATGACTAATAACAATACAGCAAAAATCCATTTTTACTTTCTCGTATACGAAGTATACAAAGAGAAAGTATTGTAATCGTCAAAAAATTCGAACTCGAGATTTTGACGAATCTCCACGTTTTAGACCTCTCTGAGTCCGAAAAACACAATTTTGGAATTATGTCTGTCTGTGAACACGATAACTCGAAAACTATTAGAGCTACGGGGATGAAATTTGGTATGTGGTCTTTAAACATAATTTGTAGGTTTCCATCAAATTTTGGACAAAATCCGTCAACGGGAAGTCTGCCTGTCTGTCTGTCCGCAGTCATGCGAACACTATAACTCAAAAACTTGAATAGCTGGATGGATAAAATTTGGTCCGCAGTTTTATCGTCATGAATGTAGGTCCGTATAGAATTTTGGGCCAAATCCGTCAACGGGTTGACTGTCTGTCGGTCTGTATAATCGCATACTTGTTTACTTTTGAAACAAATTCTGTATCTCCATGCTCATGCTTACTGGTAGCAATTTGTGGTAGCAATCCCTGTGCACTCGGAAGGATTACGTCATTTTGTCCTTGAGCCGGTATGAGTGGAAAATCGGTACGCATTTAATAGGAACGCATCTCTTTGAATTTGATTCTTTACCTAAATATTTTCTGATAGTCATTGAATCCTGGGTTACAATAGGTTCGATTTTTTTTATCCGCGCGGAGGGAGGGGAAACAGCACCTTTTTCGAGAAGTATACGAGAAAGTTTAGGGGAGAACACTCCCGCTGGTTGATTATGGACTAGGAAATATTCAGCATTAATCATAAATATGAAAACTCATTAAATCATACGAAAATTAAATTAAAAGTGAATAATCAATATGATTAATCAAAAACAAGTAGTCTCTAAAACGGATAGTGATTTTTTGAATTCACAATTTATATAATACAAAGAAATAGAAAAAAGGTCCATTATTACATACCATAAGCATTCATTTACCATTATAAATTCTGCTCTCTAGAAAACCTTTTTTCTAGGATATTTTCTAGGTTTTAATTAAAGGATCATTTGGTTAGAAAATATTTATATAGAAATAATCTATCGGCTGATTAATATAAAAGTGCATGCTTTCAATAAAGGATTGAATTTCTAAAAATACAAAAAATAAGGATGAATATCTAAAAAGACAAAAAAATAAGTATGAATATCTAAAAAGACAAAAAATAAGGATAAATATCTAAAAAGACAAAAAATAAGGATGAATATCAAAAAAGACAAAAAACAATGGAAGCAATTTAATTGGTATGCGCAAGTGCAGCATCATCCAGGAAAAAATTGCGAAGTACCAAATAAATAAAAATACTAATAAAGTGAATTTTATTTGTGGAAGGATACAAAAATAATAGCAGACTACAATAAGAAGTAAGAATCTGGTGGATGACCGGGGTTTCCGGAATGGGTTCAGACCTTAGAGGATATTAAATTCAGACCTTAAAGTATTTTTCCTCTACAGAAAACCTATCTAGCTTTGAATCTGCAAGGATGAATGGCCTCTGATGAAGTCATCCACCGGATTCTTACTTCTTATCGTTGTCTGCTATTATTTTTGTATTTTTTTTACTCTTTCACAAATAAAATTCACTTTATTAATATTTTAATTTATTTTTTCCTTTCAATAAAGAGACTGAAAAATCTGAAAATAAAAAATTAATGCATCTTTATATAGACACAAATTTATTTCAAATACAGGTAGACGGGAGACAATTTTTGATTGATGGATTTAGTTTTCATGAAGCACAAAGTGAATTTTTTATAAATAAATAGTTTATTTTTACAAAAACTCTCTATTATTTTATAAATGAGTCTTATCTGCTGATATGGATTTCAATCAAAAATAAAGCATTAATAATTTTTAGCAAGAAATAAAATTGTATTTGCTTACGTTCACTTCCATAAAATTCAAACACGCAATTGCCAAATTCCCCATGTATTTTTAAACACTTTCATTTAACTTGATTAGTTTCATGTTTGTAAATGTGTAACTTTGCAATCGATTTTTTACATACATGAAAACATTTAATTAAAATTCGATACAAAAAGTCGAAATAGAGACTTCCCGAATTAATAGAAAACAGTTGGTAATTTTAATTAAAGTATCATCTGGTATTTAAAAAGCAAGTGTATTAGTAAAACAAAAGTTTCGTCAACGTCTATGTTTTAAAGAAAGGACCTAATATTGGAAAATATAGTTGGGTATTCTATGCTCTACTATTTATATACGATACGCTTATTATAGAGTAATGACCATAGAACAAAAAGAAGGAGAAAATACAATCTTCGTACAGAAGCCTTAATTGTATTTTCCGTAATTAATTCTAATTAAATAAATTATTCCCTTCAGTTAATGAAAAACATGATGCGAAAGATAATTACAACTCATTATAAGTAAATCTTCCATGAAAAGCATTAAATTGCAGATAATTTACAGTAGCAAGAAATTATCTACCTAATGATTCGGACACGTGTCGTATCTTCGTCAGAAAATGACACTTATTAGTGAAATGGAATGTAACGGTTGATACAAACTGGAAGCAATTTGTTCAATATCAACTTGGGTGATTGCAGAAATTTCTGTCATGTATTAATTAATAAATTACAAAAATTCCGGTCTCAAAAAATAGCTTATGCAGCATTTCATTCGAGTTTGTAACGTTGGAAGTTTAACCCCTTAGATCCTATGTATCCACTAGTGGATACAAATGCAAATTGCTGAAATCCATGTATCGTCTAGTGGATAAATGATCTATAATACAGGGTGACCGAGAATTGTTGGACACAAAAAACTAAATTAATAAAAAAAACTAATAATGTTACAACTAACGTCTTTTTTTAAATGAGAGTGCATTTTAAAAAGTTTTTTTCCAGATAGGTAAAGTGCCGTTATGGCGGTATAGGTGGTCGTAAATTACTGGAAATCTACAAATTTTGAGAGCCATTATTTGCGAAAACATTAAAGCAAGAAGAAAAATAAAAACTTGTATTTGTAGGGAATTTTACGTTATTTAATTAGTTAAATTAATTATCATTCGAAAACTGATGAGTTTTTGAGATATTCAAGAAAAACTAAAAAAGGAAACCAGAAAACGCTTATCGGCTTCTGCTGATCGGTAGCCATTGCGATTGGAAATTTTTCGCTGTAGCAAATTTCTTTCGTCATAGTGGTACGCCACCTATCTGAAAAAAACTTTAAAAAAAAGGAAAATTGTAGTTGTAACGTTATTAGTTTTTTTGATTAATTTTTGAAATGTATCTAACAATTCTCGGACACCTTGTAGTATAAAATCACATGTGACCGCATAAGGAGATATCAAACACTGAGATCTACTTTATTGGGATAAAAAATGCATACAAATATTATCTAGGTTGGGTTAGAAGTATTATTAAAATACAAATTAGATTACAAATTTTCATGATATTACTCAAAATGTTCGCGAGTACAAAACGATTTTTTGACACGCATTATATGAATGAACAGTTAGTTTGGTTGTTTTAATTGTGTTATAGCATACCCAACATCTATTTCGCTTTCTTCTTGAGCCTTCTGAAGACATTATCAACAAGTACTTGATGTTTTTCAGGTACATTTTTATTTATCAAAATTTATTACAAAAAGTAATTTAAAATATGGTGGGACACCATCTATTTGCCTGTAGATGGCGTTGCCTTCACGAGTGACATCAGAGTATCAAGTGGAGAACTATGACGCGTCAAAAAGACTGAAACGACTTATCATAATGTGAATTCTTACAGAACTATCTATTTACTGTTCATATCTTTAATTGTAAATAATCCTTCCTAAAAATATAATCTTAATTCAGCATAATATAATAGTTAGTTAAAGTTATCGAGTGATTATTTCTATGGAAACCAATATTAAGCCTAAAAATATCGCCCATAATATTTACAATTTTACTACTAATAAATTGCTGCTGTGACTTTGACTTCATGGTAGCAGTTTTTCTTTAGAATTCAGCATTGCCTCTTCTTAATTTTAAATCTTTTTTCTATACTCTGTTTCCAAAATCCTATAACACATTTCTATATATATCCTCACCTAATATAGTAACTTATATCAGGTGAAGTGATTAATTCAAAAAAATGGAAGTGATTTGTTTATACTTCCTAATCCTTGTGAAAAAATGTTTTGAAAAATGTTGCAAGACAGCTGGAATTTGGCAATTTTTATAATTAAAGGAAACTTCAAATTATTTCATAAAAACTTATTGAAAATCTCTACTTTTTTTAAAAAAGAAAGGGCAAATATAAAAATAAAAATCAATAGAGAGATTTCAAACTCTCGTGATAGAAGTCAAATGTTCTGCGACAATTTAATTTCGGAATTCAATGCGCAATTCGAAGGCGAACGAATGATGCGATGTCGCAGAATGTAAGATATATTTAGTAGTTAGATCTTAGATGACACGTTTAGTGAAGTTTGTCATGTAATTTTGATATCATATGAATTGACTCCATTATGAGTAACAAAAAACAATAAATACATCTAATTCTAATAAAATATAATTCGATTATCTGAATAAGTTACAATCGGCTATTAGAATTCGTATACCAATAGATCTAGAAGAATCCCAAAGAAATTTTGCTGCCTAATCTGACTGTTATTATCACGGAATTGATAAAAATGTTAAATATTTATAAATGTTTAATGAGTCGTATTGTTCCGAAGGATTGAGTTTCATTGTCCGGAGTTGATTTATTCTCCACACATTTTTTTCCCGCTACGGATCATTACTTATTCAAATTACTGAAGAATTAAATGATTCCTTCCTCCATTTAGTTTGTTAATGTTGCAACTTATATCTATTATTTGTTACAAATTATCTTTACTAACATTACACAGTAAATATCAATCTAGCATTTGCATAACATCAGATGATGTTTAGACGGTTCGTTGCGTTGTTCCCAAAATGGTATCATTTTGTCTGTGAGTAATCAACTGACAACCAATTTCAAAAACATTCCAGATTAATGTCTTTCGCAATTCTATTTTTAATCAAGTATTGTGTTTTGAAAACTTAAAATGACGGTTTATTTCTTTGCATATCGCAAGACGCAGTTAGTGCCATGCTTTCTATAGCGTTTGGAACAAAAGACTCGGGTTAATGTTTACAACAGATAATGATAATATATAATATAAATAATCATTAGTCAAACGATGTTTTCACAGTCCGATAATTAAAACAATTTAAATAAATAATTTGTAATAGTATAATAAACTTCAAAAATATTTAATATTTGTTACAAAATTGGTACTGCCATAAACAGGTAATTAACATTACAACAGGTAATTCTCAATTAAATGATAAATTGAAACTAAATAAACAATCTTTAACAGACAAATAAATTAGATATTTATTTACGAATTTGTAGATTTCATACACATATAACCTTTTTAACATCTTGTATTGTTGAATAACATCTTTCCTGTCATCTAAACATTCATTCTAAAAATGTACGAACGTCTAGCAATTTTATACAGTAAAACTTCGATTAACCGACACCGTCCTGACCAGGCCGCATATTTACAAACCCTACCCTGATAGAACTGGGCGGAAATCGTCAATATCATTGGCTACGAGGAGCAGTGACGTCGTTTTCAGCTCCGCACGAACGTACGGCAATCATAACAAAACAAGAGGTCTACTTTTTCTTCTCGTTTTGCCACAGTTGAGCACAGAAAACATTCTTCCGTGGGTTGTAATATTTTTAAAATGATATTATTTTTTTTAAAGTATCATAAAAATAAACATCCCACATGTAAGAAATTATACATGAAAGTACACGCACGAGAGCAAAGAACGACGTCATCGGCTTTCGGCGAAGCGAGCAATCATATTGATCCATTCCTGCCTCAGTTCTATCAGGGTAGGGTTTGTAAATATGCCACCAGGCCTGAGACAGATAACCGAATAGACGGATGACAGAAGTCTCTTAATATATACAGTGACGTGATTCCATTGCCGGTTTGGGAAGAAAATGAAAACAAAATCCTTTAAAAGTAAATAATACATATATACTAGCCGCTCTCGCCGTCGCGGCCAGCACCCACTTTGCTCATCACTGTCCCTACCACCTCGCTGCTTCGAGGCTCTCACACTCTGCTTCAGTTTTAAATACTGCATAAGATCGTGAGCATCCATCAAAACCATAGTAGAATTCATATTCTTTGACAACAGATTCCTTTAAAAGTGTAAAATTCTTCAATAACCTCATCTGATTTAATGTTTTTTTTATATAACTTTCTCATGAATTTTGGCATGACAGTCTTCAGATCCATAAATTACAGAATGATATCCCTCTAAATAAATAGTTTCCATCATCTACAATAGGTTAAAATATTTTTGACACCCATTTGATGGAACTGTTTGGGATCTATTTAAATAATATGGGTATAACCTTTAACAGTTTGTCAGCCAACCACGACAAATTTCGATAGTTTTATTTCATATGGAAGCTTCTGGAGTCTATATATGTTATATATGCCATCAAGTTATGTCACACTTCACCCATTTTCAATGTAATCGAAAAAACATTTCTACCATACATTCTCATTTTTTCTCTTTCGTTCGTTCATGGGGGTGATGTGAGGACAGGCATTGATGATATCTAGACGCCATAACCTTTCATGAAATAAAAATGTCGAAAATAATCTCAGTAAGTTAGGAGCTATGATCTAAAGATACCCCAGAGAATGTATGGTGAATAAATGTTTTTCGATTTCGTTTCGAAAGTGGGGAGAGGCCACAGACGACCCCTGATGACATATCTGAACGCCATAACCTTTCATATGAAAAAAAATTGACTCGAAAATTCGTCGAATGGTTGGGGCTGTTGAACTGTCTCAAGTTTTACCCATGAGAATGTTTATGGTGGATAAATGTTTTTTCGATTTCTTCAGAAAATGGGGCAGACGACCCCTGATGACATATCTGAACGCCATAACCTTTCATATGAAAATTAAAGTGTCAGTCGAAATGGTTGGGCTGGCGAACTGTCTAAAGTTTTTTACCCTGAGAATTATGATGATAAATGCTTTTTTCTTTCTTCGAAATGGGGGGGGGGATGGCTACGAACGACTAAGCAGACGACCCCTGATGACATATCTAGACTTCATAAGCTTTCAATACAATACTGTTTTACAATATTATTTTGAATATATAGATTGTATTTAATTTTACAAAAAGATCAATATAAACTTCAATATAAAAGTAGTAATGTACAGAAATGTATTGTATTGATATAAACCTAATTTTTCTAGACGATGGCTGATAACAAAAACTTACGGTTAAACGAGTGATCGTTAATCGAAGTTTTACTGTGTTACAATGGCGAACCTAGGATTCGGGTCTGGGGGGTGGGGGTGGGGGGTGGCTGAGAGCATAAACATTTTGTATCGTCGTGGCGAATGTCAAACCTCAAGGCTATAGTAAACCAAAACTGTTTAACTTTATAGACTTTACTCACCTGACCATAAGAATCATAAAGAACAATAAAATACTTTCGATAATTTAATTAAAATTACAATAAAAATAACTAGCCAAAAAATGTCGTCGACCGCGTCAAAACTACAAATGCAAGGAGAATGACTACAAAAGTAGGAAAATTTTCGAGCCTGTATAGCCAGAAAGCAATGTTGAAACGTTTTCATTATTTTTTTAAAAGAGGAAAATTAAGAAAAAACAGTTGTACTTATTTTAAATAAAATCAAGAATTCTGGCTTGGGTCTGCGGGGCTGTAGCCCGATAGCCCCCCCTGGATTCGCCACTGCTGTGTTACAAAATTAGTCGTCATAAACATCCTATACCACACTGAGCCTTAAACGCTTGATTTAAAACTGAAAAACAATAACAATAATGGCCACTTTTGACGAGAAAGCGTTAAATCAGCTGACGTGCTTGTTGTTGAACAGCCTAGTTATTGCCTGGGAAGTCCCAACAGTGATAATAACATGATTACAGCTAATTAATTAGCGAAACGTGTTCAGATTGTTTCAAGGTAAAATGAAAGATTGATTTAGACTACTTAACTGGGCTTTCATGGCAACAATTAGAGTAACTTCTGACCATGAGATTTCCATGTTATCTTTATGCACCCGGATCCATTTTGTCAGAGGTGGGAATTTACGAGTTTTGAGTGCGGTACGTTAATGTTTGGGTCAAGAAAATACTGACCGAGGGTATGTTTCTGTTTTAGAAGGGAATTTTTTGTTCTTTATTTTATTCTGCGCGATTGGAATGGTTCTATTTTACTTTTTTGTTTTCTCACAAGGAATGTTTTAATGCAGTGGAAGGTTTTTTCGACCTTGTTTTTTTTTTCGTTGGCGATAAACTTTGGTCAAAAATTCTTGTTGGGTTTGAGCTGTGGCTGTATTTGTTATGTGTTTTTTTTCTTTTTGATTATTTATTTAAATGACAGCTCGAGGAAAAGCGATAACTTATCACCTCTGGTAGTCGCATTTCAAGATACACTTGTTTTTGGAATGTAGATGGTTTGTCTTCGGCGACCTCTTGAAATAAACATCATGTATAATGTCTTTATTTTCTTGACTTGGCAATCTTCTGAATGCTTCGGAATGCCTTTAATGTCATGGAATATCTGTATCTGTAAATTTATTCGATAAGAAATCAGTAGAAAAATATTTCATCTGCATGCTTAGAACAAATATTACCTTTGTAAAATATAACATTGAAGAATCGAAAATTAAAAGTAACTGCATAAGATGTTGAAAATTTTAAAGCAATGCACTTAAATTTTTTAAACATTAAAAAATTTGCTGTTTATTGAGTTGAAACCAACTAGGAAATTGAAAGAAATAACGTTATGTAAAATTCACGAGACAAGTGTAACGGCGCAGGTGACATTACATACACTAGACCAGCGGTTCCCAACCTTTTTTCCTTTGCGCACCCCTTGATTAGTCTTTTTATTTTTGCGTGCCCCTTGATTAGTCTTTTTATTTTTGCGTACCCCTTGATTAGTCTTTTAGTCTTTTATTTTTGCGTACCCTCTTGATTAGTATTTTTTTTATTTTGCGTACCCTTGATTTGTTTTTATTTTTGTGTACCCTTTGATTTGTCTTTTTTATTTTTCGTACCCCTTGATTAGTCTTTTTATTTTCACGTACCCCCTACTGTCGTATCCCCCCTCAAACCATCCGTCTATACAATGAAATTTTTATCATTAATGTTAAAGGTCTAGGTAAGCTTCAGAGTCAAATGACTGGAATTTATAATATTTGCAGGACTTATTCTTGATTTCACGTTTTATTCCGTTTTAAAAAAGAAATGTCGTTAATTTCTTTCTTAACGTTTTATCTCCAAACGATATACTTATGTAAGAATAAAATGGCATTATAACAAGTATTGTTATATAAAAGAATATTTAATGGGTTAACAGGAGTAAGTGCATTTTTAATGATTTTTTCTCAAAATTATATTTTTTCGGATTTAATTGTCTTTAAAATGTTCCAGGTGTCTTAATTTTTGTAAAAATTACATGAAATTTATAATAAAGGTTCCTGTTATACTTAAAAATAAAACTGGGTATGTATTTTATATTTCGAGTTCTTTTAGATAGTTAAAAGCCAATTTTAGTTTAGAAAAGCACAAAATTCTTATGTAAATTCAGTGCCTAAACATAAAAATATTTCCATAAAATTAACTTTTAAATGGAATTACAAAATGATACCCAGTTTTGTTCCAAATGTTTTTTTATATGATAATAAGGAAAAAATAATTGTAAAATTAAAAAATTATGTAATTAAAAATTAATTATTAAATTTTTAAAAATAATATATTTAGTTTCATCGAGTATTTTAAGGATATTTGACGTATATATACCCAAATATATATGCATAAAAAATTCCAGAACTCTAAGTCAAAAATTTACAAAAATGCCTAATAAGGTCCATTGTCCTCTTCTGTATTAGTTCAACGTCAAAACAGATGAAATAAATATTATAATAATTTCGCATTAAATTATAGAAATAGCTAAAAGTTACACTTCCATTTGATTTACTTTTTTTCTTATTTTGAGGTTAGATTTAGGACTGCGTAAGTTTGTATCCGCCAGTACCAACTTTGAGTTCTCGTAGCCCAGGGGTACGCGTACTACAGGTTGGGTACCTCTGTACTAGTACGCTGTCTTACAATGTGTTGTGACATTGCATCATTTTTCCTCCGCATGTCATGCAATGGATTTCTAATTTAAATGGAAACGCGTACGATTATTTTGAATTTCAATCCGTGACTTTAGATCTCTTAGACGCGATCTGGAACGCTGGATAAAAGAAGTGGTGCAGAGTACTGGGCAAAATTTAAAAAAGGTAAATAAATAATTAAAGTTTAAAAGGAAGAGAATGACCAGCTTTTGAAAATTTTCCAAAAATTAGCAATTAAAAAGATAAAGGAGGTCGATGTAAGGAATCATAAATGATATAATCTGCTATTACTTTTACTTCTTCCTTCAGGCTGATTCACCCACAATGCTTACATAAATGCAACAATGCTTCATTTGATCAATAGTAAAAATTGGGAAGGAAAATTTTCGAAACTAACTGTTAAAATTTAAATCAAGCTAATGTATTTTAGCAAAATGAATCTATTATTCATAAATAAAAAGCGGGATCAGCCGGGACAAAGAGACAAAAATCGGGCATGTCGCGACCGATTCCTGGTGTCTGATACATAATGTGTGACCGTACGTCCCATTTTGAAAGATACAGTCCCTTTTTTTTGGTTACCTGTCCCGTTGTCCCCAACAACAGCTTCGGACGCCCAAATACCCCGTTTTCAGAAAGAAAGCAACCCACGATAACAATTTCAAGCAAGAAGACGCAAAAGTTCAAAAATTCATACGTTATTGTCAAGTAGTCTGGCTATGACGGAGCATATGCAATATTTGTCACACATATGCAAGTTGGTCAGAAGCCTGCAATCTCGCACTTAATTCTAACTACATTACACCGCATGAAGTGACAGAATGAAACACTGGGAATATTTTAAGCGAAAGTCGTTGGGAGGAACTGTTCAACCACTTTCATGGCAATAATTTAAATCATACGAACCTTCGTGTAATTATTGAATATATTCTATGTCTGACTGACACTAATGCAGCCGTGGAAAATGTCTTTTTTTCTTAGGAATAAATTATGGACGAGCTAGAGAACTCAGTTGCGAGTCGCAATTTATAAAGCAACGTTAATTACCAAAGTTAATTTTAAGAAATCTTACCAAGAATTTCATTCTTTTTTATATCTACACCAAATATACTGAAGCAAAAATGTGTTCTTCAGAAAAATCCAAGATCACATGAATTATTTTTTTTCAAGATTATTATTCCTGATCTTTTCATTAATAAAAACAGAAGAAATATGAGTTTTCTTCAATTCACATAATATCACCCCAAAAATTAAAAAGATGTCCCTTTTGAGGGGAAAAAATGGTAACTTTAATTATGCATATAGCAAAAGTCTTCAGAAGAATTCACTCTTATTTCAAATTCATTTTTTATTCCATTTTTTAATTAAATCTAGTCAAACATTTATTATGAGCTATTTACTTTTAAATAAATTTTGCATCTCTTCAGTTCATCTCATTCTGCAGTTCAAAGCTCAAATTCGGGACAAATCCATAATCATTTCTCAGTCCTTGACCCAAAGTAAAAATCCGAGAATATCTCGTCTAATCCGAGATTAGACGGGACTTTAATTAAACATCTTCACTTATCGAGACAAATCTGGCTCATGAATCGTTACAATAGAATTTTCGATATCAAAATTACTAATATAATAGCCCAGATTTGTTTCTAGGTAACGCTCTGACGTCACCAACAATAAAACTCGCGCCATAGCACTGCGAGACGTTAAGCAGCATTATTTCATTGTTAGAGAACTTAACTTTCAGTAATTTTAAATTTAAAAGAGTAATTGTCTTTCTAATTTCAAATTTTATAGCTCTAAAGTAATGAAATAAAATTTTCTATCGATTGGTATAAAATTTATCTCGCTATGATCAATAGTTCCCGAGAAATTTTAAATTATATTAATCATATATTTATTTCAAATTAATTTCCGTTTTTTAATAGAAAGTAGTAAATTACGTCAGTGGTATATCATAAGTGTGATATAGTTTGGAGCCAAGATTCATCAGATTATTTATTGCAATCGTGATGATATAATTTGATAATATTTTTTGGCAAAGTTTGACGAGCAGAGAAGTGCTTTGTTTTGATTAGAATTTCGAAAAAGAATTCCTTTGAAATTTTAACTTTTGACCTACGTTTGACAAGCTGAGAATGTCATGGTTATTGAATTATAATAAAATTGTTAAACAACGAAAAATACTTCACACGGAATGTTGTTTACCAAGAGGTTTTTTTGAATAAAGAAACATGTAAATAATATGTAAATAAAAAAATATTTCCTGTCGTAAAACATATATTTATTTTATTTGTTTTCAATCCATGTTAAACATTTCTCTCGCATATATATCTATTTAAACACGTCAAATTTGACGGGAAATCTCTCGAATGAAGAGGCAATTTGTACCCGTCATACCATGACGGATGATCTTCTAGTTTGTAATAAAGTCCATAGCAACAATAAACTCAAAATATATAAGTTGCGTTAATTCCCAGAAACATCACAGAAGTCAGTAAGTTCTGATAATGAATCGAAATAAAAGAAATTAATATCTATTGCAGAATGTGACATCTCATTAGGAGATCAAATCAATGAGATTAGTACTGAAGGCTCAAAACCTAAAGCGAAAAATCGCATTGTAGCAATGTTTTATTGGTCCTTATTGCACGAGGCAGAACAAAAACTGGAAAAAATTAGCGTATGGAAAGGTAAAAAAGGTTAAAAATCTTTCCTCACATCTTTTTTTAAGATAATTCTTGTTGCAAATATCGCTTAGGAATAAATATTTGTTGAATTTAACCGTAAGAGAAATTCCTCACTTGATAATATTTCATGGGGAATCGTTCAACATTCGTGTTACATATGGAGGGGATCAGGGAAACTTCCTTTTGTGAGAAAATTTCAAGGGGAATCGGGCGACAATCTTGTTGCTTTAGGAATAAAGGCATTGATTCCATCGTGATAAAATTTCAAACAATACTATATAAAGCTTACGATGGAAAGCATGGAAAATGTCCGGGAGAATCGTACAACATTCATGCTACTTGTTAAGGGAATTCCAGAAAACTTCTATGCTTTCAGGAAGAAAACAGCACAGCAATACTTGATGAGAAGCATGTTCTGTTAACCGATTTTCTTAATGTTGCTAGTCAAAAACACAGTGGTGTACGATGCTGTGATGGATCCGGTCACTGTTTTACTTTTTCCTGAAATTTAAGCAAATTTATTTCATTCATCTTCAGTATGCACAAATAAATTTAAAACATTTTAAAGATTTCTTGGTTATGTAGTATTCCGGAAAAAATAAATAGAAAAAAAATGACGGGAAGCTGTCTTTTTCAAAAAACCCCTGATGTTAAAGGCGTAGAACTACTTTAAAAACTTTAGGACATTTTTTAGGACTTCGAAACAAAATTTTCAGCTCCATCACGAAATATCGCTCGATAAAACGTGGCAAGCGAGAGCGTCAACCAATTGTGCGCTCGCACCTAAATGCATGTGACATCATCAATTCATACGTATTTTTGTCCAACTTTGCGACTCAGTAGTCGCTGAACTACAATTCCGATTTTCAAATTGTGTTTTGTAGTTATATGTTTAACATATGTAGGTACCGAGATATAGAGGATCTCCCATACAACGTTTTTTGTGGCGTTTTGGCATGCGAATGAAATTCCTTCCTGAAGCCAAAATGGGAGGAACGTAGTCCTACGTTAAAAATAATTCATTTAAGACACTGATACCCTCATATGATAGATATAATTTAAATATATTTTTCTATAAGCAGAATAAAAAACGTCATGAAATTATATTTATTCTTCAAAGCAAAAAAACAAGCAAGCTATTTCTTATCCCTGTAATCAAAATTGATATACTAATGAGAAAATAAATCGGTTTTTTAATACAAAGATATCATAAGCAAAAATATTAAAGCCGCCAAAACATAAGCAAAATCCTAAAATAGGAATCCATTTTTTGCTTCGTACAATACAAAACTTAATTAAATTTATGACCCATAACTGATGTGTATAAAAACAATACCCGAAACTGATTAATAGAGTCATTTAATAGCGAAATTACACAACCAAAACGTAATGCAAGCTAATACCATATGATTATCCTAACAATTTTTTACTATCATTTTGGATTTCATTATAAGTGTAAAGAACTGACTCGAACTCAAACTTATTAAGGTAATTACATTTTCGCGTAATGTTAAGTTAAAAATTTATCACGATCACCGCGTTACCTTCTTCTCAGACTATCATCGTCTTGATAGTGTCTGCGAAGAATAAAGCGACCCATTATCATCACTGAAATCGAGCGCATAATGAAGGATCAGCTGATAACTCATTATCTGATATAAGAGGTAATAACTATACCCTGTAGGCTTGAAAGGCCTGCCACTATATGCTTATAGATTACCAATAAATGTATCAGCCTCATGTATGTAGCAAAATGAAATAAGTCAAATATCATTGACATCTTCTGCTTAGATTCGCCTGACGAGATTATGTCTATAAAAGGTATAGTGATTATAATATTGCAATCATTCTTTCTGATACAATAGTCCAGAAGTTCTCAACTTGTGGTACGCTTACCCCTGGGGGTACTCGAAGGACCAGTTGGAGATACGCGAATTCAAAATCGGTAATGGCGGACACAAGAAAACATAATGGATTAAAAAAGTTACAGAATTTTACTTCTACAAGTTCGTAAGATAAATAAAAGCGAAAGTTGTGCATGCTCAGAATAGAAAAAAAGAAATTAATAGGAAACTTGGTAAATGATTAATATATGGTCTTCACCAGCCCCTACTATGCGTGAATCATCAATGTCGTCGCAAAAGCTGTATTTTCACTAGGCGCCATTGTTGTATGCTGTTATTTTTGGTCTTCTAGTTTAGGCGTAACGAGAATAATCCGGGATAATCTCGAAGCTTTTTGTTTTGACGTTGATTTAAAGTGCGATTAAACGCAGGGATCATTAATTACTCGATGGGATGCATAATGAAAAAAACATTATTACAATACTGGTTTCATTTGTTTTGGCGTTGAACTAAAACTAATGTAAAAATGGAATAAGATGTAAAATCAAAAGTAATAAGTCCAACGAATGTTATTAATTCCAGCCATTTGACTCTTAAGTTTGCTTAAGCCTATTGATAAAAACTTCTGTGCGAAGACAGGTGATTGGGGGGGAGGGATATGACAGTTGGGGGTACGCGAAAATAAAAAGACTGATCAAGGGGTACGTGAGAGAAAAAAAGTTTGGGAACCAGTGGCGAATCCAGGATTCGGGTCGGGTGGGGACTGTGGTCATAAATATTTTGTATCGTAGTGACGAATGTCAAACCTCATAGCTTATGTAAACCAAAACACTTTAACTTTACAGACTTTCCTCACCTGACAATAAGAATCATAAAGAACACTACAATACTTTCGATAATTTAATAAAAATTGCAATGAAATAACTAGTCCAAAAAATGTTTTTGACCGCGTCAACGCTACAAGTACAGGTGGAACTAGAAAAGTAGGAAAATTTCCGAGCCTGTCAAGCCAGAAAGCAATGTTATCTCGATTTTATTATTATTTTTAAAAAATGAAAATTATGAAAAAAAAAGTTGTAGTGGTTTTAAATAAAATCAAGAATTTTTGTTTAGTTCTGGGAGGGGGGCTGCGGCCCGATAGCTCCTCCCCTGGATTTGCCATTGTTGGGAACCTCTGCAATACTCAAATAGATTCGAAAATCTGTACCACAAATGACCAGATTGAGAAGGATGAATCGTGGATAATTAGCGAAGAACTATAAAATAAGATTGATTGCAGTAGTATTATGGTGTGAGGAGGGAAGGGGTGTAGACAGTAGGAGCAACAAAGGCTGTTAGGTATCAGTGCGCGGTTGTCCCTTCTTAAACACTTTAATTTAACTTGACTTGTTTCGTGTTTGTAAAGATGGGATTTTTGGGATCGTTTTTCACTCACTTTCTTATGCGCTAGTATACTGAAATTTTGTACACCTGTGAATTCTCGATTGACAGTACACCATTTTAATATTTTCAGTATTTAATTATCAGTTAATCATTATTTAAATTAAAATTAGCTCCGTACCCACGGCGGCACCTGGTAGTGAGTTTGAGAAAGAATAGATTTCATGATTAAAAAGTAGAAAATAATTAGAATAAAAAAAATTCTGTTGTTTATTACGCCAGTAAAAGTGTGTTTTCAAAACCATTTCTGATTTAATTTTTTAAAGCTAAACTTTTCGAGCGGCCAAAATATACTACCATACCCTTGACACCATTTACTCCTGCTATGTTACTGATGACAATTGTGGGTAAAATAAACATGTTATGCCTCGGACTCCACTTACCATCTATGGCAACTTGGGCCACAGTAATCCCTAGAAAGGGAATTTTTAGCCCGCGTCTTCCCTATCCGATGGGGAATTCAATCAGTCTGGATAAAATCATGGATGACTAGAAAGGGAATTTTTAGAGCGCATCTTCCTTATCCGGTGGGGAATTCAATCAGTCTGGATAAAATCATGGATGACTGGGGTCCGAAGCATGACATCGATGAATTGGCCGATTAAAAATATTACTATTATTTTCTAAATGTTGTGTCATCAAATGTGTTTGCGTGGTATTCACGATCGTCAAAATAAATAATTAAAAAGAAAAAGGAGAGTTTATTGGAACAAAATAAAAGCAGCACACATAATTAATTAGACCTCTACCTCCACACTTTCGCTATGCCACGGATTAATTAATGTTTAGGAACTGTATAACCTGTGTACTATATCAAATTTTCAACATTTTTCCCAATAAGTTATATATCTAATAGAAATACAGTACCTCCGACCTATTTATGGGGGTTTTACAGGTTTAACTGTTTTAATTTTTCAAAATAAACGCTTACAGCAAGCTTTTAATGAGTAGATTTAATAAATTAATTATGATACCATGTGACACATGGAATTCGAAATTTCGAGAGGCAAATGTCATTTATTAAGAAATTTTAGATTTATAATATTTTTATTATGTTAAATAATTTGCTTTGATTGCCTTATTGATACATAAAGGAGCTTTCGTTTTCTTAAGCTTTTCTAATTTTGTGGAATTTCTGATATGTCCTGGGAAAAAAGATAGATTATTTATAACAAAAATCATCTTTATTTTTGATTAAATATGAAATTATTAGCTAAATAATTGGATATTTAGCCAATAATTGCATTGCATATTTAAGTTATGGCTGTACCCGTGTCTACACCGGAATTGAAGCTGCATTTTACTTCACTAAAACAATAATCGTCTGCTCGTATCCCTATAGAGCACTTATTTTATTGCCATCGGCGAAATCCATCATTATTTCTCCAATATGTTAATCATCACCCACTACATCGTCTTTCTTTTTATCTTCAGCTTCTTTATGCACCTTGATGGCGTTAGAGTCTGCCCGACGATGGAGCACAGTCTGCCCGACGGGGGAGCACAGTCTGCCCGACGGGGGGTACGACCTGCTGTACGGGGGGAGGGGTGTAATGAAATTGGTCTCAAATTTTGGCCAGATATTTATTTATCTAATAGTTGAATACTCCTTTGCATGAACGGGGTACAAAAATTTTCTCCGATGGGGGGGGGGGTCACTGCATCCCCGACAGGAGGGCCCTGGCCAACCTTGGATGGACCTTCCATTTGCATCCGTCTAACATCTGTAAAAAAATAAGTTACTGAGATATATTTACCAGTCAACATCCATCAAGCTAATCCATAAACTGTTGGCCAGTAAGCTACCATCAATCAATCTGAACTCCCCAAAGATAACAAATCTAAATAAAATTTTTGAATATTTCAAGGTGAGCGGTTTCGCCAAATTCATTCTTCGTGTTCCAAGAAACACCTTCAGTAATTGGGTCGGCTGCATAAGCCAACAGTTACAGGATGAAATTAGGTATCCAATCCACATACTAGAAGGGTTGATACTCAAGAAAAAGTTATTTTCAAAGAATGACATACTGTTTTCTCATTCATACTTAAAGCACAAAGCGGCCGAATTTGTTTTGTCATTTTCATAAAGAAAGTAATTATTTTCTTACATTTTCATCAGAAACTAAATCTTCAAATGTAAGAATCATGAGTTGTAAATCTAATTATCTGCTATTCTGTGGTCTTTTGGGTTTTTAATTTTTTAAAAATTTTATTGAAAAACTAGTATGAAATTTCTCGTGCACACTTTGGAAAAGGTGGCATAAGTTGAAACAGTATTATCAATCAAATAAATCAATGTAGGAGAAACCTTAATAAAAGAAAAGAATGTAACTCAAAGAATGTCTCAGTAATATATTAACTCAAAAATTCTATAATATCTTACGTTTATATCTCAAACTAAATCTTCAGGTGTGTCAGCACTCTTTGTGTGAAGTGAAAAAAAGGGACATTTTTGTACGTTCAACATTATTTTCTTTAAAATTTATTCGCTTTTCTTCATTAGGTTTTAGATGTTCTTTAAATTAATTATTATTTAAAATAAAAAATTTATAATAATAATAATTTCTCAAATCAAATACAGGGGTTCAAGAGCTAAAATCAACTGAAATAAGTAATACAACTGCATACAATAATTTTTAGTTGGTAAAACAAATTTATGGAAGGTTTTATAGCTAAGTATAAACATCAAGATTCGGTATGGACATTTCATCTAAAAGCTTTAGTCAGACAATTATTTGAAAAAGAAAAAAGGTTTTTAGCAGGAATTTATTAATAATTCATATCTTCACCAACATAAAATATAAATTTATTTTTGAATTAATTACAGAGAATAAAATTGTATCATTCAAACCACATTTGAAATTCGCTTAAATGCATTTGATTCCAAAAACATAATTTCGGGAAGTAAAGGCATTTCTACTGATCACATTTTTATACCGAACAATCAAATTCACTACTAGGAAACGCTTCAAAAGTCCTCTCTGAAACCTTTTATCCGGGTATTTACTCGATTAATAACATAAAATATTTTTCGAAAAATTTATATTATTTTTCAGAAATTTTTATTAAAAAGGTACTACTTTTATTGTTTTTAGGCACCGTTTTATAATTATTTCATCCCCGTTTTATAATTATTATTTCCATGAAGAGTTTACTTAAATAGAGTTCGTATCATTTTTACCTCTAAAAATACCTTTCACATTCCTTGCGAGGAAAAAAAGATTCAATAATATTTTTATTTTTAATAATAACAAATAGTAGACAGATAATTAAATTATATTCTAAATATGTATTAGAATGTTTGATTTATGATCCAAATTAGTTACTGATGTCAATTTGCATGCTAAAATTTGCCATTTAATTTATTTGATTGAAAACTGAATACGGACTAATATAAAAGTTGCAATTTTCAGAAGCCTATAGCAATTTCTGAAACATATCCGAGAAAGCTTATAATAGTAATGAATTTTGAAGCCAGGAAAGATTCAAAAACTACATGAGAACCAATCATATTCGTTTTAGAAAAATTATGATTTGGCTCATAACGATGTTAAAGCTTGCATTCTGATCATTACGATGAGTCTATCATGCAGTTTTATTTATATTCTGCCAATTATAATTCCTAGCACATACCATGAAGAATCAATTCATTCACATTGATTAAGCATTTAGTTAAAGGGCTTTTACATTTAACATTTATACGCACAATTTAGCGTACCTTAACACAATTACATCGCCATTTAGCATGTTTCCGAATAATTTACTTTAAATTTACATCTCTTGAACCGGACATTCGAATTCTTCTGTGGTATATTTGAATATGTATAAAATCTCTAAATTTCACGCACAATCTACTCGGCTACAATCTGCATCTATTCAAAAGAATTTCAACGTGACTTACGCCACTTTCAGTCGCAGGTACAAACCCATCAAAGACTGCAGCTACTGAAGATTATGTCTAATTGTAGTCAATGGGTCTATCTTTTCCGAGAGACTGCATAATATCACCTGTAATGATGGATTACTGTCCGAATGTGTTAGTATTCTTCGCAGATTGCTCAGAAGAAGAGGAATTTTTTTCCTACTTAATACAGGGTTTAAGATCGCACACAATGAAACGGTTAGGATTCGATAGCATCGTGTGGGGTCGAAGATCTTCTCCAGCGCAAAAATCGCCTGTTTTTTTTCTTGAATGACCGGAAGGTAAAGTCTCTTTCACGTGCATCTGCAATCAATCCATTTTATCGCAGCTCTTCCTATAGGAAATGTGAAGTCCGGCTGCATGTTAAGACTAATGTAAAGGTTAATACGTCTTTCAAGAGGTTGTTTTAATTGCATAAATGATCTGGAATACAAATTGGTTGAGAAGGACTTGGAAGACCCAGTAAACATGTGGTTTTCATCAGAATTTATCCAAGGATAGAAGCTGCATTAGAAAAAAATAAATACTAATAAACTTATCTAGCAGTGAAATCAACAAATCACAGAATGTGTATATTTGTGCAAATACTGATAAGGTTGGTGCATGTTTAGAGTTCTTTTACAAACCTGTATTACTTCAATATCCACATCATAATCTTCTCTATAAATAATCTGTATTTATCATTACAATAAAACTTCGATTAATCGTCACTCGTTTAACCTCCATCATCATTACATTATTGTCATTTCTGTTATCCTCCATCGTCATTACATTACTGTTACTTCTGTTACCCTCCATCGTCATTACATTAATGTTACTTCTGTTATCCCCCATCGTCATTACATCACTGTTACTTCTGTTATCATACATCGTCATTACATTACTGTTACTTATATTATTCTCCATCGCCATTACATTACTGTTACGACACATTTCTGTACATCACTATTTGCATATTGAAGTTTATGTTGGTCATTTTAAAAAATTAAATACAGCATGTATGTATTATTCACTTTTAAAGGATTTTATTTCCACTTACGTCCCAATTCAGCATGTTACTATACATATGTAATGAGAGATTTCTGTTATCCGTCTATTCAGTTATCCGTCACAGCCATGATCCGGAAGGTGACGGTTAATCGAAGTTTTAGTGTACTATATGCGTTACTACTTGTAAGAAAAATAGATCGCATACCACAAGGTGAACGATTTTATTTCAAAAAAGTCTGCTTATATTAATCCATTATATAATTTACTTAATTAGTCATTTCAGTGAAGAAAAATCAAAGATTTCATTTAGAATATTATTTTTTTAACATTTTAATTGATAAATTTTATGTTTTGATGTATATTTTAAGATCACAAACATATGACAACAAACATTTGTAGAGAACAAATGCACTCATTTGTGTTCGAGAGTTTTTCTTTCGCATTTTGAATGTCTTATTATGTCAACAAAGCTAATTTTATCATACTTTCGCATGATATTTGTGATTAATATTCTGTAAAACTATATTCTTATGAAAACACCATTTCAGATCACTCAACTTTTCTTTCCAATATAAAGAAAACAGTGCATTTTCGACGTTTTAATTCGAACGAACCAACATTTTATAGATCTTAGGTTCTTTATGGAACCTAAATATTGTTGTTTTCCACACAAAATCGAGATAAATGCATATTCTGTGTTGAAAAACAATTTACTTATAACGCAACCATTAATTTTAGTAAATGCGGTGTTTCATTTTTTAAAAATGCACCTCTTATTATTTTTTTTGCCAAATTCTATTTTGCAGTTTTCCAAATTAAAGTCATCAAAAAATAAGAGGTAACATCGATGACACTATTACTAATAGTGAATGTTGCTTCTAGTGCATTATTTGTTTCAACAATGAATATATGTTTGAGACAAAACAAAAGGCAACAATTAATTATTATGCTAATTGAAAAAAGAGAAAAAAATCTTATTTATACCTTCGCTAATAAAAAATAGGAAAGCCATTTACAGGGTTGTTATAATCGAAGTTCGCCTATTCAGACCAAGGATCCGGTTCTAGGGCTCAAAACGAAACAAATTTTACTAGAATGCATTCTAGGGCTCAAAACGAAACAAATTAACTAGAATGCAGAACAAGTGGTGCATTCTAGGGCTCAAAACGAAACAAATTTTACT
>BGPR01010514.1:39023-50979 GCA_013235015.1 Araneus ventricosus
AAACCTCCAAAGACAAGAAAACTGTTATTTGGTAAAAAATTGTGTAAAGAACAAGCCCCGAACTGAATACAGACATCTCACCATAAGGTTATCTATTGACCTTACTTATCCGCAGATAAGGGAAAAATAAGTACTCCTCGGACCAATAAACCTCCTTCCAGCTCACACATATTAGCTCAAAAACCTGCCTTGAGGCATCGTTTACTCTTTATCTGTATCAATACATCAAGAAATGCGGCACGTTTTCCAGAAATATGGAGTGGAGCATGCCATAAAGAAGGTTTCGTCCGCAGAATGTAACATTAAGTTTATGATAGGGTGCAAAATTCTACACTTTGCAATCGTGGATGCCTCTGAGATTGGCTGTGGCAGGTGGTAAGTGAAAGTCGTGGAAAATTATTTTTTAATAGAAGTTTCGGTGGAGTATTACATTGCTGAAGATGGCCTTATCGCCCGCCTTAAAGCCATATTTCTTCTTGTATTCCTTATAAGGCCGCGTTGCAAATATCGAAGTGTTTTGTTGGTTTTTAGGTGCTGGATCTGTTACGAATACAGTTAATTAAAAAGGCCGTATCGGTTAATGACATTGTAACTGGTTTGGTATGCCATGGCAACGATCATCTGTTATATGTTTGGAATTTTATTAAGTTGCCTTCCTTTAGTGCTGGAACAAAAGGTGTAGAAATTTGGTATTAGAAAGGAGTGCTCGTAATTTATTACATACATTCTTTTCGTAGATATTCCAATTCGTAGATAAGTCAGAATGGGAATATCTACGAAAGAAATATAGCTAAAACTAATTTTCAAAATGATTTTATTGCCACGACTTTTAATAATTAAGTCACATTTATAAATAGTTCTGTTCTTTGAGACAACTTTATAGTATTTTATGATAAAGATTAAAATATATAGTATTATATGATAAAGATTAAAATATATATTATTTTATGATAAAGATAAAAATATATAGTATTTTAAGACTTTGCCGAAGATGGTCTTATCAATCGCGTTAAAGCCATATTTCTTCTCGGGTTCCTTATAAGGCTGTATTGGAATTATTGAAGTGTTTTGCTTGTTTTTAAATATCAGATCTGTTAAGAATACAGGTAATTTTTTTAAAAAGCTATCAGTTAATGGCATGTAACTGGTTTCGTTGCTATAGCAACGATCGTTTGCTATATCTTCGGAATTTTATTAAGATCTCTTCCTTGATATTGAAACAAAAAGTGCATAAATTTGCTATAACAATTTTAAATTTTGTTGATATAACTTGATTGATTATAACTTATAAAATGGGCGAGCCAACTGGTCGCCGATGGCGGGTAGTTAATTAATAAATGGACAGTAAGTGATTTTAATAAATAGCATCATAATAATTATAATTAAAATATTTTAATATTTATAATTTCAATTAATGTATAAGTAATTCCAATAAGCAAAGATTATGAATACTTCAATAGTATAATAAAACTTTAACATAAACATTGCAATTCACACATATTGTGTTCAAAGTTGTTTTTTTAAGTGGAAAACTTTTATTGTTTTATTGATTTGATACATTTTCCTCGAGCGAATGAAAGGACTTAGAAATTATTTATTTATTATCACTGAGGACACAACAAACTGAACCAACGAAAACAATTCAGAAATACAAGCAATTTCAGTTTTGATTTCGAATTAAGAAAAATAAAGTTGGAATTATAGGTGATATTTAAACATTATGTTAATAGGAAATTCAAGCGACCAGAGAAAAAAATGACTGGAGGCTGTCTTTTCCAAACAGCCGCTGATGTTAAAGGCGTAGGGATACTTTACTTGCTTCACTCTTGTCCGATTTTCAATTTTTTATTTGTAACTTCTGTTGTTACCCTTTATATCTAAAATAAGACACTAGTTATATTTTTAACATATGTAGTTACCGAGGTATAGAGTATCTCCCATAAAACGTTTTTTGTAGCGTTTTGGCATGTGTATCAAATTCCTTCCTGAGACTCCAATAGGAGGAACGTAGTCCTACGTTAAAAATACGAATAATTCAAGTTCCACTTTATTAAAAATAAAAGGTTAAAACATTTTATTAAAAAATGCAGGTTCTCTCTACCAAGAAATCAGAATTACTTAGAATCTAAAATACAGATCCATTTTCCCCAAATGAGACACTCATCAATAATAATTGCATCTCTCTGTCATCCTAATGTATCCTGTTAGAGTTCTTGATCTATACCTTACACCTTCCGGTTACACCAGACGCGATCTTCAGGTACCGTCAACCTCTTAAAAGACAGTTAAAACAAGCCACTCCCAGTTAAGTATGTGTTTATTAAAGTTGTCCAGCCCTTACCTACAGAAATTACTAGTGTCAGTTTGATTCATTGAATCATTCTCGTAGACTCCCAATAATCTGGATGTCACTGCCGTTTCGGTTCGCCTTTAACGATGCCTCCTGGACATAAACGATTTTATCAGTGTCTCATATGGCTAAGTGCTTATTGGGGGGATATTTTCGTATCTCGAGTTTTAACGCCGATTTGATCGATTAGATATATCGGTTGTATCATCGTAAGCGAAACGACCTCGGGTTCCGTGGAACTGCTGCTTTCTCAAGGATTTTAATTATCTTGAAAGGAGATTTTCAGTGTGGTGATTTAGATGCTCAGTGACTTTTCTCCAGGTGAGGAGAGGGTTACCATAATGGCCATTTTAAGGCCAAATTTAAGAAATTTAACCCTTTTTCCAAAGCACTTAGACGTCGGAAATTTATTTGGACTTACACTCAATTTTTGGTCATTAATTGAGCAATTTTTTTAATTAGGCCTTTGTGAAACTTTTTTTATGACTTTAAAATCTCGTTTTCAGTATTATTTCATTTACTATTGACAAGAATTTAATTTCTACACTATAATGAAGTTTATGAAAGCGTTTTAAAATTTCTGATTTTTTAGTGATTTTTCGTTAGGTGAAGTTTTTTGCCGATATAAAAGCGATTTTATCAGTGTCTCATATGGCTAAGTGCTTATTGGGGGGATATTTTCGTATCTCGAGTTTTAACTCCGATTTGATCGATTAGATATATCGGTTGTATCGTCGTAAGCGAAACGACCTCGTGTTCCGTGGAACTGCTGCTTTCTCAAGGATTTTAATTTTCTTGAAAGGAGATTTTCAGTGTGGTGATTTAGATGCTCACTGACTTTTCTCTAGGTGAGGAGAGGGTTACCATATTGGACTTTTTAAGGACAAATTTAAGAGATTTTGCCTCTTTTATTTCAAAACACTTGGTCTTAAGAATTTTTATTTGATCTTGCACTCATTTTCAGTGGTAAAGCGATGTAAGAGGTATAATAAGGGTTTTCTCTTCAACAGTTATATTTACCTTTACAAAAATAAATGAATACGAATGCTTTGTCTCGTTGCGCAAACTAAGATTGCGGCGAAGAAATGCATACCATTCTTCCCTGTTATTACGCCAATCCTACCTTCATGATTTTTAGAAAAATAAATGAATACTAATGCTTTGCCCCACCTAAGACTGCGGCGAAGAAATGCATACCATGTTTCCCTGTTGTTACGCCAATCCTACCTTCATGATTTTTAGAAAAAAAATTTAAAACTGATTCTATTGTTTCTTTATAAACGATATTTCATTAATCAAAGGATCTGCACAGAATCAAGATGTTATGCTTCATTAGACCAAGATTTCTGTTTACTTTACTCAGATGCTGATTGCCAGAATCATTCTGGCCATGTAATATGTTGCCTCATCTCAAATAAGTTAGAGGAGCATCGAAAAATAAACTTTCTGAATTATTTCCCTTTTTCTAATTAAAGCTTAGTATGATCATAAAATTGTGAAATGTTTGAAAAAAAATTTTTTTTTCGATATTGAGAGAAAGCTAATATCGAAAAATTTATATAAAGCTTCCTCAGAAGTTGAGTAGCAAATGTTTTGATGTTAAATATAATCACATTGTTTTGGATTTGGAAATAGGTTTAATGAAATTTGAGCTCGGAGTAACAATAAATTGAAAACTAAAATTTTTATCATATTTAATTTTTTCTAAATTCATTATAATTTATCACATTGAGGGAACTCATAGCTTTAAATTTAGCTTCTAAATAATACTAAACTTTTAAATAATACTTTAAATAATATTTAGCTTTTAAATAATACTTTAAATAATACTAAACTTTTAAATAATACTCAGCTTTTAAATAATACTTTAAATAATACTAAACTTTTAAATAATACTCAGCTTTTAAATAATACTTTTAATAATACTTAGCTTTTAAATAATACTTTAAATATTACTAAACTTTTAAATAATACTTAGCTTTTAAATAATACTTTAAATATTACTAAACTTTTAAATAATACTTAGCTTTTAAATAATACTTTAGCGAAAAATAAGTACAGTAAACCCTCGTTACAACGATATCCGATGCAACGATAAATCCCTCTACAAAAATAAAAATTTGTGGTCTCGGTGAATTTGCATAGAACATAATCTTAATCTCCCCTCAATATAAAGATATTCTGTACAGCAATAAACCGCAGTACAACAATGTTTTTTAAAAACCTCAACACCGTTTTTTCCTCTGTAACAATATTTCAGTTTCCAAATATGTTGATGATAAGATCCATCGCAATCTTTATTGACATCCAAGAAGCTCTTCAATCAGTTCAGTTCCTACGGGCATTTTTTTCAAGGCTTTCATCCACAAATGATACGACCATTTTCGTGTAATATACTCTATGCAAACCTTGTTAGTTGACTTGACAGTTTAAAAAATGAATAGGCAAACGAAAATATTGGATTTTTTCGATAAATAAGTTTCTAAGGTATGTGAACTATTTTATTGTATAGCTGAATTTTCAAATTTTTGTATGCTTTAACAATCATTAGCACTCTGGTGATGCTTTTTTTTGCAAAATGCATTGTATCCGCATTAAAACAACCAAAATGTAAGTTTGTTATATCCTAATTATATCGCCCCTCGATATAACAATACACCCCTGTATAGCAATATCTTTATTTGGTCCGCAAAGTATTGTTGTGACGAGGTATTACTGTACTTGAATCGATAAATTAATCGAATTTTTGACTTTTTTGGCCTTATTTTTAAATAAGTTTGGCATTACTTTAGCATTTTGATCTGGTAACCCTAAAGATGTTCTGCAGCCGGTGAAGTGTCAGTGTAGATTTAAATTCCTGGGAGGAAAAAGGTGGAAGATACATATGTCTAGTAATTTGAATTTTTATTGCGTTTCTAAATGGACGTCATTAGATGTTTAATGATGGATTGCAAATGCGATGGACTGGTGTTCGGTAGCTATTAGTTAATGGTAATGTGATTTAAGCAGCTATAACTACAGTAACTAAGATTTAGGCTTGAAAATGTCTATTACTAAAAATAAATCAAACGCCTTTTTAATGCCATTCGAGACCTATTTATGAAACTTTTGATCGCATTGCTGTTAGAATTAATACAGTGTTTGTTTTGCGTAAAATGTGTATTTTGAAACTCATTCGACCATTTTATTAGCCTGGATTGCATTTTATTTCCGCTCATTGAATTTTTTCCCATTTATAGCGTAATTTTCAAATTGTTCATTTAAAATAATAAGAAATGGAGCATGAAATGTAGCGGAAAATGTAGAATTTCCCACAGATGTGCCAAAGTACTATTTGAAAGCATATTTTAGAACTATTTTGATTAATACTTACGTTATTCAGAAGAGTACTACAAAAAACTTTCCTGGAAACTAAAAATAGTTTTGTCAATTTAAGAAAGAATGTAATTAACAGCTTTAAAGGTCATGCGAATCAGGAATATTATATCATGTAGTAACAGTTATTTAAAAAATAACCATAATTCGGCATTATTTTTATTGACCTAATAAGATTTCTGTTATTTGCAAATGTGCTGGAGTTTTGGCTGTTTTATTAGAACCGAAGCACTCAAAGCAGAATCAGATTTAATGATAAAACCAGCAAAAGATTTTTGGTTGGTTTCTAGCAATTTTGCATGGTGTAGAATTACAGTTTTTCTGATTAAGTTGGTCAGGATATCCAGGCGGAGTCGTGCTGATTTATTTCTGCTAACTTTGATTTTCTTAATCTATGTCGAGAAAAAATTTTATTGCTTGCGACTAATGGTTGCTCATTCTAAATCTCAAATCTTCTAAACATTGTGAGAAAACTTTGATACTGTTTTTATTGAATATAAAAGCAGTAATAAGAATAAATTGAATAGAAACATGCCGTGAGTACATATATTTATTTGTTTTCTTATAATAGTTTTAAAAGTGCAAATCGTCGCTTAAAAAGCATCACCGCCTTTCTCAATTTTTTGAAATTTCAAAGAGGAAAGAAATTCTCAATTTTTCGCAGTTAGTAACGAATATTTCTGCATTTTTTAAATATCCGATATAAAGATGAGACCATATATTCTAACCAGATGTGAAAAAATATTCAGAAATATTTGTTTCTGGTTGAGAAAAATTGAGTATTTCTTTCCTCTTTGAAATTTCAAAAAATTGAGTTAGGCGGTGTTGCATGTTAAGCGACGAAATGTACTTCTCAGATCATCGCTTAACCCCTTTATAAGGACATTTTTTCTAGTAGTGGTATAATAAAATAAGTTTAGTGTGCGATTAATTTACGAAAATGAATTCATTTAGCTTATTGGATGACATTATTTTTCGTTAATTAATTTTATTAGTTAATAATTAATTATCAAGTCAAGACACTTCGTTGTGGTTTGAGATAAGAAGATCTTAGAAGTGGATTGTGCAATAAAAGTTTTCTATCAAAATCTAATCTCGAAACACACATGGTAATGCATTCACATGAACGACATCCCAGATCGTCGCTTAACATGCCAACACCAATTTTTTCAATTTTTTGAAATTTCAAAGAGGAAGAAAATAAACAATTTTTTGCAACTTCTAGCGAATATTTCGTCGCTTAACATGCAACACCACTTATCTCAATTTTTTGAAATTTCAAAGAGGAAAGAAATACTGAATTTTTCTGAACCAAAAACGAATATTTCTGAATTTTTTAAATATCCGATATAAAGATGAAACCGCATGCTCCGACCAGATGTAAAAAAATTTCAGAAATATACGTTTTTGGTTCAGAAAAATTGAGTATTTCTTTCCTCTTTGAAATTTCAAAAAATTGAGTTAGGCGGTGTTGCATGTTAAGTGACGAAAAGTACTTCTCAGATCGTCGCTTAACCCCTTTATAAGGCCATTTTTTCTGGCAGTGGTATAATAAAATAATTTTGGTGTGTGATTAATTTAAGAAAAGAAATTCAATTAGCTTATTGGATGACATTATTTTTCGTTAATTAATTTTATTAATTAATAATTAATTACCAAGTCAAGACACTTCGTTATCGTTTGAGATAAGAAATTAGAACATTAAGGCTTTTGTTTCAACGAAAACAATTGGCGAGAACTTACGCCAACCCTAAAAAATGCATTTAAAAATTGATGAATTTGGTGAGAAGTATACATACAAAGGCCTTGGAAAGGATTAACATGCAACTCCCCCTATCTCAATTTTTTAAAATTTCGAAGTGGAAAGAAATACTCAATTTTTCGCAGACAATAACGAATATTTCTGCATTTCTTTTAATATCCGAAATAAAGATAAGACCGCGTATGACAACTAGATGCGAAAAAAATCAGAAATATTCGTTTTTGATTGAGAAAAATTGAGTATTTCTTTCCTCTTTGAAATTTCAAAAAATTGAGTTAGGCGGTGTTGCATGTTAAGTGACGAAAAGTACTTCTCAGATCATCGCTTAACCACTTATAAGGCCATTTTTTCTAGTAGTGGTATAATAAAATAACTTTTGTGTGTGATTAATTTAAGAAAAGAAATTCAATTAGCTTATTGGATGACATTATTTTTCGTTAATTAATTTTATTAATTAATAATTAATTACCAAGTCAAGACACTTCGTTATCGTTTGAGATAAGAAATTAGAACATTAAGGTTTTTGTTTCAACGAAAGCAATTGGCGAGAACTTACGCCAACCCTAAAAAATGCATTTAAAAATTGATGAATTTGGTGAGAAGTATACATACAAAGGCCTTGGAAAGATTAACATGCAACTCCACCTATCTCAATTTTTTAAAATTTCGAAGTGGAAAGAAATACTCAATTTTTCGCAGACAATAATGAATATTTCTGCATTTATTTTAATATCCTAAATAAAGATAGGACCGCGTATGACAACTAGATGCGAAAAAAAATCAGAAATATTCGTTTTTTGGTTGAGAAAAATAGAGTATTTCTTTCCTCTTTGAAATTTCCAAAAATTGAGATAGTTGGAGTTGCATGTAAAGCGACGGAATACTCTGTATATTCAGTCTTGCAGTAATAAATCTAAATATTTCGAGCTAATTGTAAATGAGTATTGTTAACTCATTTAAAACCAAAATGAAAACTCCTATTCGAAGATTCTTTTTCCTTCTTATTTTAACCAGGCACAGAATATTATCATCTGCTAGCGATGGTCATCAAGTAAAGTGTAAATTTCAACTCCACCCTCTTCAAACGGGTATTGGGTTCTTTTGGAACGCTCTATCTCACTGATTGTCACGTTCAGCAGTTGCGGAGGTTCTCCCTTAAATTTATCGTCTGCCTTCAGGGGTCTTGGGCGATAACAAGATGTTCTCTGGTCATTCAAAGCTTGCGACGCGTTGTACATATCGATGAAAATCGGATGATGTATGATGAATCGATAGTTCTAAATTCAGAAAAGCATCGAGTTCTCATTTGATATTCCAGAGAGCGTTGGCAACAGCAGAGTCGAAGATAGGAATCATTTAATTGGTTCGTCGAGTTTTAATTAAAAATTGACAATCTGAACAGAAACCAGTTGAAACACTTTTTCAAACTGTTACTTAGAATTCAAAACTGGTTACTAGGAATTATTTGAATGCTAATTTCACTAATTTATCAGAGGGAAAATCAAAGAAACGTTTGTAGTTTGAACCAATCTTTGTTTAGTGAGAAACATCTGCTTTCTCATTTTGAAAATTTCGAATTATCTTGCTCTAAATTTAACACAATCTCAAAAAGTATAACTTCCATCAAATTAAATATTTTATATAAATAATATATGTTTTTTATATGAACCTTAGATTTCCACCTTTTAACAAAGGCGCAGAAATCTTACTCGCACTTACCGTAACACGAATTAAGAATGTCACTTAGGCGATTATTGTAACAATAATAAAGATCATCATTTATACCAACCAATCTCAATTTTTTGAAATTTCCAGAGCAAAGAAATACTCTCAATTTTCTCAACAAAACAATGATTCTCAATTTTTCACATCTGTTTTTATGGAACATGCGTCTCTATATTTAAATCGGACATTTAAAAAATGAAGAAATGTTGTTGCTAGCTACAGGGGAGAGTAATTATGTTCTCTATTAAATTTAAAAATAGTAGTAAACAAATATACTGATATGGCTCAGAACGACGAAATGTATTGTTTGTTTAGAATTAGTTAGAATTTTATCAAAAAATGAATATTTTGTTCGTCATATGAAGTTAATGCATTTGTAAATAAGGTACAGTAAAACCCCTGTTAACCGGAACACGGAAGTTCAAAGACCTCTGAAATCTACGCAAATCGTCTAACACAACACCACCTATCTCTATTATTGAGAATTTCAAGAAGGAAGAAAATCATTGGCTAGCACTTTACACCACCTATCTCAATTTTTATTAATTTCAAGAGCAAGACGAAATGCTTTCAATTTTTCTCAGCCAAAAGCAAGAATATTTTCTGGGTTTTTCACATCTGTTGGATGGATCGCCAGTCTTTATATCGGATTTAAAAGTAAAGCATATATTCGATTATTGCTAGAAAAAATTAAGTAATGACCCTACTTCCGGTTACAATTTCAAAAAAAAATGATAAGGAGAAATAAGCTGTACTGCTAAGGGTGTACTAGAATTACCTCTCGTAATAATGGAATAATTTACAGAGAAAAATCTCCATCCGAACATGTCCAATGCGTATAATTGGACCAGGACATAAAGATTAGAAAAAATCATTTTTAAATTGAAATGAATTAATTAGTTATATTTTAATTTTAATTTTTCCAAGCGAATTTTTTTGGCGTGGCTTAACATTTCTTTGTAACAAAGCCCTGAGAAAAATTTGAATTACGAGATTTGTGAGATGTGTTAAAATTTTTCTTATTTCCCAGTACTATTACTTTAAAATTACTTTACTAAAATTTAAGTTGAGAAAGTAATTAATGAAAAAATTTATAATCTTTTGCATGCTCTATTCAGAGACACCAAACCAACTGTCTCTGAGAGTGACTAAAATAATTGTTTTATTTCGTTTGTCTGTAATATTTGGACCTTAAAGAATGTGCCAAAGGAAGATGCAGAGTTAAAAATCCTAAAAATAATATCTGTTTTTGGAAGTTGGGACAGATAAATGGCTGCCCTTAGAACCTGCATTTCTATGGCTCACATGTGTTTAATTCAGTTTCTGCAATTAAATCACCAAATCCATGGGATTATACTTGTTTTCCAAATTTCTAAACATTATCTAGTTAATCTTATCACCAATAACAATACTTTCAATTCGTTCCAAAACGAACTTATACATTTAAACTAAATTTAGCAAAAGAGTTCGAATTCCTAAAGTTGTTCGAGACATACAGACGATAATTTTTCCTACAAAAGAATAAAACAATCTGTTAAATGTAGATCTAAAAGTTTTCAAATATTTATTTCGTTTTTCAATATCGTTTGATTTCACGGCATTAATCTAAATTCTCATTGCGGGTTTATTAATCTTATCACAAAAGTGAAGAACAATTTTCTTTAAATTTCTAGAATTTATTATATTACAGAATCGAATCATATCTTTAAAATTTGAAAATCTTCAATTGAACCTACAGTAATAATATTTAATGAAAGAATAACTTTTGTAAGGAAGAATAAATTAATTAAACGCAGTAAAATATTTCGAAATACTTATTTTTCTCTTTATAGTCATTTGTCTTGACAGCTTCAGTGCTTATTCCTGATGATTATTTAATGCAGCTTATAAGAAGCTACAATACCTTTTTTTGAGTTTTTAAAAAACTTTAAATTAGAAAACCGAATAATTTTCATATAAAATAGTAAAAAAGAGGCTTAATTTGGATAAAGACGCGATAAGTTTTCAACAAATTAACTACTGCGGTGGAAAAAAATAATGAAATGCATTATATAAATATTTTCAATTTCTTTTTCTTATTATTGTCGTTTGGTATCACAGCATTAATATAAATTTCAGTGATTATTTAATAAACTTACACAAGTAACGCAAAATATTTCATGTGTTTCCAGAATTAATTAACTGCCAAAGCATTATTATAACACAGTCGAAATTCCAAAGGCTTTATTTAGACATGCAGACAATAATTTTTGCTTCAATACAATAATTCTCTGAAGATAAAATATTAAATCTAGATACAAATTTTTTCAAATATTTATTAATCTTTTTATTATCATCTGATATCACAAAATCAATCTAAACTTCAATTGATTATTCATTAATCTTCTTGTCAGTAGTCATAATTTATATAGAGTTTTGTCAATTTTTACACAACATTTCTATCATCCATTTTTATTTCAATAGAATAATATTTGTAAGAAAAAACAAATTGTAAAATCCAGGATATAATCTTTTTTAAATATTTTTCTTTTTATTATCGTTTGGCATTCCAGCATCAATCTAAATTTTCATTGATTATTCATTAATCTTCTCGTCAGTGGCGATAATTTATATAGAGTTTTGTTAATTTTTACAAACTAATTATATCACTAGTTTTTACTTCAATAGACTAATACTTGTAAGAAAAGACAAATTATTAAATTTAGATACAACCTTTTTCAAATATTTGTTTTTCTTTTTATTAT